>JACEIK010003341.1:55930-119663 GCA_018107945.1 Datura stramonium | reverse complement strand
ATTATTTTTTCTAATACATCCTACCAAATACGAGCACGGCTTTACCTACCATAATGATAAATCATCTAATTTGTTGAAGTATTCAAATAGTACTTGTATGTTAATCTATGCAGAGTAAAATCATCCTTAAATGAAAGCTAATAATTGAAGGAAAGTGGGGACCACTTAATTTACTAGATCGAATTATTAAAGCACATTCAAGAATGGTCCTTTGGTCGCTGTACCTTAATTCTTTCTCGCCTTTGCCCATTGAACCACGCAAAACTTACCCCTGATAAGTTAAATAACTTATCGTCACATTGCTTATCTTATAATGGCATCCAATCTTGATAATCGAATTTACTTATCACTTCTTATTTCAAACATTTTAAATGATAGTGACTCGCTTGCTTATCACCACCTTCGCACTGCGACGTGGCGATCTGTAGCATTTCTTCAAAAGTCGACGCGTTTGGTGGACCAAAATTTCTTGTGGTCGTGTAGTTCACGAATATGCAGGCGCGTAGTGAACATTCTCGTCACGCTTTCTCCATTTTTTTTTGCTTGTAATAAATAAATGCAGTGGGAGAGTGAGAGAAGCAGCACAAAATTAGTTTAGAAAGAGAAAGAAGAGGGGAAGGAAAAGCAAGGAAAAAGACGGAGGCCCACCGCAAAAGCCCAAAAAACCTCACCTTCTCCTTCGCCGTTGTTTATGTCCTTCTGCAAATCCCGATCTATACGTGTTTGTTGCTGAATTTTAAGGTATAATTTTGATACCTGTTCTGTTTTCTGTGTTTGTTTAATTGTTGTTTTGTGTTTTTTGTTTCAATTGTGTTGTGCATGTTTCTTTTTTTCTTTTTCTTTTTTGATTCGAATCGATCGGTAGTGAAAACCCTAAATTGATGTGGCTATGTCGGTTGTTAAGGTCGGTGATTGCGGGATTGTGGTGGATCTGTGAGGATAGTTTGATCAGTCAAACCTGATGACTTCCTTGAGCAGAGAGCTGGTGTTTCTTATACTCCAGTTCTTAGATGAAGAGAAGTTCAAGGAAACGGTGCACAAGTAAAGGCTTCTTCTTTATGGCTCTTTCCGTCTCTATATATGTTTGCGATAATTTTTGTATTCGTAATTTTATCTTTTAAAGATTGCTGGTTGTTTAATGTGGTCTGGTTTTTATCAATGATGAAGGTTGGAGAAGGAGTCAGGCTTCTTCTTCAACATGAGGTACTTTGAGGATTCGGTTACTAATGGAGAGTGGGACGAGGTGGAAAAGTATCTATCTGGGTTTACTAAGGTAGATGATAATCGGTACTCCATGAAAATATTTTTTGAGATCCGAAAACAGAAGTATCTGGAAGCACTTGACAGGTATTACTGGCACGCACTTCTCCGTGCTTCTTTTTGATTATTTTGGGACCCCGTTCCCCATTTTGTTTTTTTGCCTTTTTAGGTTGTTGATTTGATTTGGATGCTTTTATTTATTTTCTTTTTTGTTGTAGGCATGATCAAGCTAAGGCTGTGGAGATTCTAGTGAAAGATCTGAAAGTATTTTCTACATTTAATGAAGATTTGTTCAAGGAAATAACGCTCCTCTTGACATTGCAGAATTTTAGGTATAGAATTTTATGTTGGTGTAATTAGAGGGTAGTGGTTGTTACATTGAAGATTCTAGCATTCATGATTTGGTGAATTGTTTTCTTTCATTGAGAAATTTAGAAGTATTTGAGCAAAACCTTCAGCATGAGTGCAGAACCGTAGTTTTCCGTGTAGTCTGCTGTTTATTTGTTTGCTATATAAATGGCTATAGGAAAGCAAGTTTGTTGTTAAATGGACAATTCTTTGTACCTCAGTAGTTTTCACCTTGCTGCAAAAAACTCTATAAGTTGGCACCCGATATGAATGCAGATGTAGAAGTCTATATGTCATCACCTAAATTTTAGGATTCTAGATATGCAAAGGTGTACGTGTATGGATTTCGAGATTCGGTTATAAATGTATGACATAGATCATTCATATTCAATAATTAGTGAAGTCGTTGAACTAAAACTAGTATGACTACATTCTTCTTAAGTACCTATTAAGTTATCTCACGTAATAGCAAAGTGTTCTAGTACTTATGTGAATATTTATATACACCCAGACACACATGCACACATGTTTACCCATAAAATGGAAACCAAAAGGCCAACAAACCTATACTTGTTGGCCGTTGTCGTATTCAAAGCACCCAAGATATGTTGACCAAGTCCAATGCTTATCCCACACCCACACCAAAATCATGTTGGATCGACATAGTAGTGCAAGGGAATTTGAAGGTTCCGCGCAACATAGATTTAGAAGATCTTGATGACCTGGCTTCGAATTTGAAGGATCCGGTGCAACATAGATTTAGAATATCTTGATGATCTGGCTTGGGTTTCCTTTATTTGGCCCCTCTTTGTTTGCATTGAAGCCAAAGGGTTGTCCTTTGACTTTTTGAATTTGTAAAGGGATCTTTAAGAATTTAGTTATAATCTGATTGCTACTATTCAACTACTACCGAAGATTACACAAGTAGTTTATTTCTTGTTTCACATGGGAGGTCTAATTTTGGCCCTGATTACGTCCTACTCGAGGTGAAAGTTTGCTAAGTTCATTTCTATTAATTGATTTTTCTGTGTTGTCTGGATGGGCTGTCAAAATTACTTTGTTACTTGTGGTATATATGCTGATTTTCTTGGGGGCTTGTACTTTTTCTGGAAAAAGTTGTATAAATAAAAAATTGATGCCTAACTAGGAAGAAAAAGAATTCCTTATTTCTCTAAATTGTAAGGTTTCCATATTAATATGCTAGTATTTCTCTGGCTTTAGCTTTAATGCAGGAAATTATCTGTAGGTGAGCAGTTGGTTATATTCTTTTCCTTCCAGTCTATCTTGTTCATTTGTGATAAACTTTTATGGTGGAAAATCTGTAATGCTAGGGAGAATGAACAGCTTTCTAAGTATGGAGACACCAAGTCTGCTAGGGCTATAATGCTTGTTGAGCTAAAAAAATTGATCGAGGCCAATCCTCTTTTCCGTGAGAAGCTTCAGTTTCCTAGCTTAAAGAACTCAAGGCTGCGGACATTGATAAACCAGAGGTGACCAAGGAACACACTTATTAATATCCTTTTACTCTGTGTTTCTTGGCAACAGAAGCGTGTTTTTCTTCCGGCCGAGTTCAAGTTAACTACTTTTTATGAATCCTTTTTCGATTTACACCATTATATGTTTATCATTATTATTCCTTTCTCTATTATCTTGCAGTTTAAATTGGCAGCACCAGCTATGCAAAAATCCGAAGCCCAATCCTGATATAAAAACTCTCTTTGTTGACCATGCTTGTGGGCAACCAAATGGTGCTCGAGCTCCTTCGCCAGTTGCTAATCCGATAATTGGTTCTATGCCTAAAGTAGGTGGTTTTCCACCTATAGGCGCCCATGGAGTATGTGTTCCTCGAACCAACTACCTCCTTTCTTTCTTCTTTATTTCTCAGTTTCTCCCTTCTTAAAAAATAAATGTAAGCTCACTAAGAATATTATTTAAATTTGTTGTTGAAACTAGTCTTGTTTCTTTGTCTGAAAAGCCATTCCAGCCAGCACCAGCACCTATTGCTTCACTTGGGGGATGGATGGCCAATCCACCCCCTATGCCCCACCAAGCTATGTCAGGAGGACCAATAGGCTTAAGCCCTCCTACTAATGCTGGTAATTTTGCTTTTCCTACTAATGAATGTCATTTGAGTGTTACCTGTTTCCTATTGCTCTGTCACTAATAACATCTAATTTCACCGTTCTTCCTTTTTCCCCTTTTTTTGCCTCTGGCTAATTTGTTGGCTTGTTTCATGTGTGTGCAATATGATAGCATCTATGCTAAAGCATCCTAGGACTCCTCCTGCTAATAATGCTGCATTGGATTACCAAACTGCTGATTCTGAGCACGTGCTGAAGAGGCCAAGACCCTTTGGGATGTCAGAGGAGGTACATAATATGCCATTTACACACACTCTCTCTCTCTTCTTTTGTGGGTGGGGGGTTATTGTCATTCTATTACTTGGTTAGTTTAGGAGTTCGGCACTCTTGGGGTATTTTTGTTGGGGTTAAGGGAATTCTTAATTCCTGCTAGTCTTTAGATTTCCTTTTTTGTTGTCATCTTATCTTAAAATGTCAAACTGTGCTTTATCATGGGATATCCAGTATTCATTTATTGATCTAAATGGACTTCTGCAGGTCAATAATCTCCCCGTCAACATCTTCCCTGTCACATATCCTGGACAGAGCCATGCTCATAGTTTGCATTCTTCTGATGACTTGCCCAAGACTGTTGTTGTGAACTTGAATCAAGGGTCTGCTGTTAAGAGCATGGATTTCCATCCTGTGCAACAAACCATTCTTCTTGGTCCGCTTTCTGTGTTACTGAATTATTTAGAAATGCTGAACTTTTTAGATACACACATCTTTTCACTCTAAGCATGTGATGTTATCTTTCTGAAGATTGTGCTCGTCTACCTTTTCAGTTGGCACAAACATTGGCGACATTGCTATATGGGAGATTGGTGGCAGGGAAAGGCTTGCATTTAAAAATTTCAAAGTTTGGGAGTTAAGTAACTGTTCGATGACTCTGCAGGTTAGTGTATCTCTACAAAGAGCATTTAACCTTTTCTGGGCCTCCTTCCAGTTTTGGTAGATTTTATTTTCCTCTTTCTTACTTATAGGCTTCTTTAGCAAACGAATATACTGCAACAGTCAACCGTGTGATGTGGAGTCCTGATGGGAACCTTCTTGGTATGTAGTAATCATCCCTCTTGTCATTTTAAAGTGAGGATTTTTCCTGGGGTGGAGGCATTTTGATACGGGTGCTGCTATGGAGAGAGTGCTTGTAGTCTGTAGATATTTTGATGGATTGAGCTCATTTTTAAATATTAAAAATTCTCTACTATTTCGTTTGGTTTTCAGATGCTAAGAGGAAATCATAGATGATTGACTTTTGGCAGCTTTAAGCATGGTCTTTTTTTTCTTTTTGTCTAAACCACTAGTCAATTTTTTTCCTGGTTTGACTCGGTTTATCGTGTTGGTGCGGTTTATTGGTTTTCTTTGTACACTATCCCTAGTGAGAAGTATGGGTTTCCACTCCATAAGATTTTTGTGATAGTGAGAGCCACACTTTTCTCTTTTATTATGTGATATAACAAATGAAGTTTATAAGGTCAGTGGTTTCTGTTTCTCAATCATGCTATTTTCTTGATTCTCAATGTTGATCCAGGTGTTGCATATTCTAAGCACATAGTTCATCTGTACTCCTACCATGGTGGTGACGATTTGAGGAACCACCTTGAGGTGTGTTTAACCTTCAGATTGCAGTTTACATTAAGCTACATTTGTCTGATATCTTGTCACTATCTTAGAAACAACTATGGCCTGATCTTCTTTTATTTGTTCTAGATTGATGCCCATGTTGGTAATGTTAGTGATCTTGCTTTCTCTCATCCAAATAAACAATTATGCATCATAACTTGTGGAGAGGACAAGGCTATCAGGGTATGCATTGTTGTTAGTTGTCAGTCTTCTAAAGCTGAATTTAAATTATCAAAGGGTCTCATTTTGGAGCTTTTTGTGTCCACTCAGGTGTGGGATGCTGCCACTGGCTCTAAGCAGTATACTTTTGAGGGCCATGAAGCACCTGTCTATTCTGTGTGTCCTCACTATAAGGAAAACATTCAGGTACCGTCTAATTTGTGCATCTCTAGAATCAGAATGTTGGGAGATACATGGATTGTTGGATGCTTTTAATGATTTTTGTCGATTGACTTAAAGAATATGTAAAAGTGATATGTGGACAACCAATGCATGTTTATCTCCCTCCCAAAAAATTGAGGACAATCATTACAAGAGAAAATGCTATGTCAAAAATCTTTTCCTATTTTTGCTAAGATATGCTTTTGGTCATCACTATTTACCTTTTTGGCGGCTGTATATTTTCAAACATGCATTAATAAATGCTGAATTTTGATGTGTTTTTGATTCTAATCTTGTCTTTCTGACTACTGTTTAGGCATCACTATAGTTATCTCCTGACAACATTTATTGGACATAAAACTTTCTGTAGCTTCAACTATATGATCCAAGGGTTTGTCGGAAACAACCTCTCTGCCTCTGAGGTGGGGGTAAGGTCTGCGTGCACTCCACTCTCCCCACCTTTCCCAGACCTCATTTTTTTGGACTACACCGAGTGTGTTGTTGTTGTAGCTTCAACTATCTGATATATTATGTTGTCAAGCATTCTTAGACAAAAAGACAAGGAAATTGTGCGTATTTTTCTTTTGATTTTTGTTTTGAGAGAGTTCCTCTATTGATTTTCTTTATCCTAGTCTTGTAATCTCTTTTCTTTCTAATCAAGGTCTTCTTTTCTGCTTTAGTTCATTTTTGCAACTGCTGTGGATGGGAAGATCAAGGCTTGGCTGTATGACAACATGGGATCCAGGGTTGATTATGATGCTCCAGGCCACTCATGTACTACAATGGCTTATAGTGCTGACGGAGCAAGGTAGAAGTTCAGTTAGCGCCTTTGTTCTTGACAATGGTGAAAGATTAAAGTGGCTAAATATTTTATTTGTCAAAAAACTGTAGGCTTTTTTCTTGTGGCACCTGTAAAGATGGTGAATCATACCTTGTGGAGTGGAATGAAAGTGAAGGTGCTGTTAAACGTACTTATATTGGTCTTGGGAAAAGATCTGTAGGGGTGGTGCAATTTGATACTACAAAAAACAGATTCTTGGCTGCTGGCGATGAGTTCATAATCAAATTTTGGGACATGGATAATACAAATCTCTTGACGACCGCAGATGCTGATGGCGGATTACCAGTATGTAAATTCTTATTACTGCTTTGAAGGTTATTGTTGTAAAACGTCGAGCACTTCTAAAAAGATACAAATTCACCTTTAGGCATCTCCATGCATCCGGTTTAGTAAAGAAGGGACACTTTTGGCTGTATCAACCAGTGAAAATGGGGTTAAAATATTGGCAAATGCTGATGGTGTTCGGCTCATCCGTGCTATTGAAAGCCGTGCTCTTGATCCTTCTAGAGTTCCTCCTGGTGCTGTTGCAAAGGTATATTTGTTTGGAGCCCTCATTATTAGTCTAAGACCATTATCTCAGTTTTTAAAACTCTTGGCAGGCACCCATGATCAACACATATGGTGCTTCTAGTTCAACTGCTGGAACTAGTATTAGTATTGCGGATAGAACTGCGCCAGTGACAGCCATTGTTCAACTGGTAGGCTTTTATGCTTAGCTCATGCAGTTGGATGATTCGGTTTTGAAAGCTGCATGGGTTTCACTGAATAACATTCCATAACGCCTCTAAAATTAATATTTACATTTGCAAGATATTGTATGTTTTTCAATTTGAACTCTTGACAGATTATTTTGTTAACTATTTTTAAAATTACCTTTTAGAATGGAGATAACCGCAGCCTGCAAGATACCAAGCCTAGGATTTCTGATGAGCTGGAGAAGTCCAAAATTTGGAAATTGACTGAAATTAGCGATCCTGCTCAAGTTCGTTCCTTGAGGCTTCCAGATAGTCTACTGTCCGTGAGGGTAAGGATGTGGTACCTCTCTGTCGCTTACTTGTTTAGTTTCTTCTGCTTGGGGGCCGAGGTGTCTAGGAGTTCTTTGTTAGCTAGTTTTTCCAGAACAAGCTTTTGTCAAGTCTATTCATTTTGGTTTTTGTGCGGTCTATTCATTTATTGGAAAGGAAAAAAATAGGTAATTTCGCTGTGGTTTTGTAAATTAGGTTTTTCAACCACACTCAAGTCACATTTCAGATATCTTACTTAACTTATTGTTAATCAATTTTTGTATTTGCTATATTCAGATCATTAGATTAATGTATACAAATTCTGGAGGTGCAATTCTGGCTTTGGCATACAATGCTGTACACAAACTCTGGAAATGGCCACGGAACGAGAGGAACGTGACAGGGAAGGTATTGAGACTTTTTTGTTTGAGGTTCTTTTTCTCTACCCATATGAATTATTTTTCTGTTTCCCCTTTACTTTGGATCCTTAGTGTTTGTTTTCTGATGACCTTTCCCAATCTCTCTCCAGGCATCTACTGCTGTCCCCCCTCAATTATGGCAACCTTCCAGTGGAATTCTGATGACAAATGATATAAGTGAGACAAACCCCGAAGAAGCTGTTCCATGCTTTGCACTTTCCAAGAATGACTCGTACGTTATGTCGGCATCTGGTGGAAAAATTTCTTTGTTTAACATGATGACTTTTAAGGTATTTGTAAACCAATGTTTCTGGCTTTTGGTTGGATAGCTTGTGTATCGGTGTGATTGGTGGTGTTTAATATGAGGGTTAACATGCACTTAATGCCTTGCAGACAATGACAACTTTCATGCCCCCTCCACCTGCAGCAACTTTTCTTGCCTTTCATCCACAGGATAATAACATTATTGCCATCGGAATGGAGGACTCTTCTATACAGATCTACAATGTTCGCGTTGATGAGGTCCTGAAATAAATTAGAACTAGAATATCATACAGATATGTGATACGTGCATAACGTGATGATTTAGTTACTTTTTGATATTTATGTGACAATTTAGTTATATGTGTGATTAAAATATACAGGTGAAAAGCAAACTTAAAGGTCATCAGAAGAGAGTAACTGGCTTGGCCTTCTCTAGCGTTTTGAATGTTCTGGTATCATCAGGAGCTGATGCTCAGGTAAATCCCAGGTTACTTAGAATATCTGCAGGACCCTGATTTACTGTTGGGACTTGCTCTATACTTTTTTGATAGACACGAAATTTCAGTGGGCGATAGAGAATAGAATTTCTTATGAATAGCAAAGAAGATTTCTACCTTGTCATCAAGTTGCTTTTTATTGTATTTATTATCTGTCTATGGAAGAAAAGTTAAAACTCAGCAATTTCCTTCCACATTGGTTCTCTTGCTTTATCCAGAAAATTTCCATCCTGTAATTTTTTAGAGTGCAACATCTGTAGGTGTGGCGTGATGTCTCTTTATTTTGGTTTTTTACCTTTTACATTTTTCAGCTTTGTGTTTGGAGCATGGATGGATGGGAGAAGAAAGCCAGCAAGTTTTTGCAGATTCCCTCTGGTAGAGCAATAAATCCTCTTGCTCAGACACGGGTTCAGTTCCATCAAGATCAGACGCACTTGTTGGTTGTTCATGAAACACAGATAGCTATATATGAAGCATCAAAGCTTGAATGCGTGAAGCAGGTTTGTAAGACATACATCTGGTTTACTTAGTGCTTTGCTCTTGGTGGATTGCAATAATGTTATGTCCTAGGTTTGTTTGGCAAACATTATAGGAAATCATGGTGGGAGATAATACTATGGTTTTTCAGATAAATAGACCTCAAATCACACAAACTTGGAATTATTGTTAAAACCAGTCAAAAATTTTGGTATTTGTATGTTTGTCTGATCTGATCCACTCAAGGAAAGGAAGCTGTTGAACTCACAGAAAGTTTGGTTCCTTGCAGTGGGTTTCACCAAATGTTGCGGTTACTGATGCAACATACTCGTGTGATAGCCAGTCAATTTTTGCAAGTTTTGATGATGGAAGTGTGAGTATCTTTACTGCTGCAGCACTCAAACTGAGGTGTCGGGTGAATCCTGCCGCCTATTTGCCTTCTAACCCAAGGTATGAATGAATCATATTAGGGACGATAGACGAAAACTAAGTTTAGTTTCGTATTCTGTCATGTTTGTCTCCTAGTTGCCTGATGATGTTCTTGACAGCTCCAGAGTGTATCCACTTGTCGTTGCTGCTCATCCATCTGAATCAAACCAATGTGCAGTAGGACTTACTGATGGCGGAGTTTATGTGCTTGAGCCTCTAGAGTCGGAAGGTAAATGGGGCACACCACCTCCAAATGAAAATGGTGTAGCCCCTGGCATGAGCTCTGCCGCCACTGGTCTTGATCAAGCATCAAGGTAGCGGTCCGCAGTGGGCCCCTCTGATGCAAATCTGTTGCCAGCGAATGCTCCTGTGCTATTTTTTTGGGGGGAGCTGTAGATTTTCAGATCTAGGATACAACCTCTGACGCCAGTGATGAGAAGTTTGGCGGTGTCTCCTGTTGGAAGCTGAGACAGTACCGGAAAATCAGTATTCCGTTAAAACAAGGTTTCAAAGAAAAGTCAAAATGTTGATAATTATAGGTAGAGTAGGGATTCAGTTCTTCAACCTCTGAGAAATTTTGCCTGTAAGCTGTTTCTGTTAAAGCACTAAACTATGGCAGTGTAATTATCAAGAGCTCAAGCAAGTCAGTTCACTTTCTCTTTCTCTCTCGCGCGCTAGCTAGATATGCATTAGGCATCAGACAGAATTCTGAGGAACATAATAAGAGAAAAGAAGTGAGGGTAATGAGGCGTCATGAACATTAATGCAACAATAAGCTGAGATCGAAGCTAATGGGAGACTCTTGTTATTAATCGTCTGTGCTCTCTCTCTTCGAAGGTGACGTTTCCATTACGAGCGGAAGTTATTCTGGTACTCGTTTGTATTGCTTGTGGACCTTAAGATCTACACATATATGCTCGAGTTACTCAAATGCATTAACCAATTAAAGCAGAATCAGCCTGTAAAATTGAGAAAGAACTGGATGAATTGTCTCTGGCCTATTTATGTCTTGATTTTCTTGTACGTCATTTTGCAGGAGAAGTGTCCTCTTACTTTTGTGTCCCTTTTTAGTAAGTTCCCTGCATTTTTCTTAATTCGAGATCTTAATTTTCTTTTATTGTCACAGTTGATGTCAAAACTAACGTAGAATCGAAAACTTGGACGGTGAGGAACTGTTCATTTCTCGTCTCTCTCACGCTACATGTTGTGTGTTATTTCCCAATTTTTCGTCTGACTTCAAAATCTGTTTTATTTTTGCCCCGCACAATAGTTTAGGAGTGAGTGTTTGATTTTTGGTTTGTTTTTTTTAAACGTCGGTTTAATTCTTTGATTTTTAATTTTCCGTTAGTGTATTTTCGTTTTTTAAATTTGATTTATTTGGTATGGCTCTGATTAGTCTATTTTTCTACTCATAAAGTAAGCTCATAAAGTAAGATATACTTTTTTAAAATTAAAAATGACTTGTTTCATATTATTTTTTAAATTTAAAATAAATTATTTTAAGTTTTGTGTTTTTAAAATGAAGTCAGAATAAGCTAGGATTTCAGGTTAAAAATATAACTAGACAACGATTTATTTTTATTTTTATTTTTAGCAAGATGATTATTGATTTATATTTAATAGTAGGTATATAGTATTTTATAATAAATTTTCATATTTGCTTTAGATTCTTATAATTGACTCAACAAAAAAGTCAGGATCTTTACATATTTCAACAATCTCCGATTCCTTTCCTGTTAAATAAAACTTACATATTTTAATTAAAAATGAATTAATCTTTTTTAAGATAAACTATTTTAAATTTTGTGTTCTAAAATTCTAATTCAAAAAATAAAATTAGATTTTAGATTAAAAAATATAACTACGCAATATTTAAAATTATTTTTTGCAGATTCTTAGTGGAGTGAGATGAAGCAGGCAATATTAACTTTTTCTTCTGACAATTTCTTAGCAGAGTTAATTAATTTAGATTTCGTAACAGGTATATAAAATTTTATAATAATTTTTCTTGTTTGCCTAATATTCTTATAATTAATCCTACGAAAATTAAGGATCCTTAAAGATTTCAATAATTTTGATTTTTAATTTATTGTTTAATAAAAATCTGGGTATTCTAATTAAAATTAGTTAGTTCATGTTTTATAAATTAAAAATAGCTTATTTAAAGTTTAATTTAAATGAGTTAGATTTCAGGTAAAAAACATAACTAGGAAATATTGTTCATTCTCTTTTTTCTCTTTTTAAATAAATTCTTAACAGAGTTAATTAATTTTACATTTAGTAGCAAGTATGGTATTTCATATTTTTATCTTTTTATTTTATAACTGATCCAATAAAAATTAAGGGTCTTTAAAATTTTTAATAATTTATGATTTTTTTAATATTATTATATAAAATTAAATATTTTAATTAAAAAACAAAAAAAACCAAAATAAATAAAAAAATTAAAAAAATTAAAAAAATTAAAAAAATTAAAAATATTTTTATAATTTCTAACCTATGTACAATCTGTGGTTCCCGATTTTTTGTTAATAAAAATTATATATTTTAATTGAAAATGAGTTATTCTATTTTTTAAATTCAAAGTAAATTATTTTAATTTTTTATTTCCAAAGTTTAATCGAATGAGCTAGATTTCAGGTAAAATAACATAATTAGGCTAACATCTTTTTTGTTTTTTCTTTAGATTCTTGACAGTTAGATGATTTATACGCAGTGGCAATGATTAGCAATTCATAATAATTTTTTTTATCTACTAATATCTTTATAATTGACTCAAAAGTCAAGAGTCTTTAAAAATTTCAATAAAAATTTTGATCCCCGACAATTTTATGAATTAAAATGAATTGTTTATTTTTTAAATTCAAAATAAATTACTTAATCTTGTGTTCAAAGTTTAATTCTAAAATGAGCTACATTTCTGTGAATAAACATAATTCAGACAATAGTTATTATTATTATTATTTTCCCACATTCTTAGTGAAGTTAGTTAATTTACATTTAATAATTGGTATATAACATTTCATAATAAATTTTTTGTCTGCCTAAAGTCCTTATAATTAACCCTACACAATTATGAGTCTTTAAGATTCCAATAATTTCTCTGATCCCTAATGTATTTTTACATAAAAGTTACTTATTCTAATAAAAAAATGAGTTAGTTTATGCTTTATAAATTCAAAATAGTTTATTTAAATTTAATTTAAAGTTTTAAATTTTATGGAATTTATCGTTCAGTTGTTAAATAATATTTCATTATTTTTTATAGAGATTTTTAGGGAAGTTAGATGGTTTATATGTAGTAGTAGGACAGTAATTCCAAAAAATTCTTATCAACCTAATTTTCTTATATCTGACCCACAAGAATGAGGAGTCTTCAAAGATTTCAACCATATCTGGTGCTTCTTTCTTGTTAAATAAAAATAATATATTTTAATTAAAAATAAGTTATTTTATATTTTTTTTAATTTAAAATAAATAATTTTAAATTTAATGTTTCAAATTTTAATTCAAAATGAGCTATATTTTAGGTAAAAAAATAACTAACTGACATTATAATCTTCTTCGGCAACTTTTTAGCGGAGTTCGTTGTTTTATATTTAGTAGTAGGTATATAATATTTTATAATAAATTTTCTTATCTTTACCTAATATTTCATAACCAGCTCTACAAAAAAATCAGTGATCTTTAGAGATTTCAACAATCTCTCATTTTTGCTTTGTAAAATAAAATTTATATATTTGAATTAAAGACAGTTATTTTATGCTTTTTAAATTCAAAATAAATTATTTTATGTTTTTGTGTTTCACGCTTAATTCAAAAATAAGCTAGATTTCTACTCTCTCTCTCTGCTCTATATATATATATATATTAGTGGAGTTAGTTAATTTATATTTAGTAGGTACATAGCATTGTTTAATTCAAATGAGCTAGATTTAGATATAAGTAAAGATCACAGCTAAAATGACCGTTTTTTTTTTTTTTTTTGGAGTGAAGGGTAAAACACACCTAAAGTGCTACGCCCCGCCTTGGGGGTATGGGATCGGCACCGGTGCTCCTAGTAGGACTCGGATCGCAACTCGGTGAGCCTAAGCGCATCCGGTGCCTCGGCTAGCTCTATTTCGATTTCTCGAAACAAAAGTGGGCTATATAACTAGCCAGAACACACCCTCCGCCCATCTCTGGGCCTATGTCTTCCGCATTCGAATAATGGGAAATGACTAGAACATCTAAAACTTAACAGTAAACAATCTAAAGCTACGTGACCTATGTCACCACTATCAAACTATGGCCTCACACTTACCAATCATAAAAACAGATACTAAATAAATTTATACAACCGCACTACCACACGACCGACTTAATCGAATTCCACATGGGGAGATAAATAAACAACTGCAAGTTTCATATAATAATAGAAATGATCGACAGGCCTGACTCACCCATACTCGTACAACAAAAGGAAAAGAGCTACACCTCCGAAAATCAGACTCCGGAGAAAGGAGCCGACAACTCAATAGCCGACTGAATCACGGTGATCGCTCCTCGCTTCCATGAGTACCGCATGAATGCAATGCCCCACTAGGCGCGTACCATTGCATCGAGGCAAGCAAACTGAAGGCACCAAAAGAATCAAATAGGACAAAGATAACTAGCAAGTCCGTATGGCAGGAGATAACCGAATAACCAAATGAACAGATCATGCTTCGTACCGATAAGGCGAGGCGTACTGCAAAACGCACGGCCCGGGCCGTCTAGTAGCTAATATATAACACATATAGATAGATATACAAGTAGCAAGCAAGAGCCAATACGAACCCCCATGTTTCTGGATGGCACCAAGCAAGCAAACAATCTAAATACCCCTACCGGTCAAAACCGCTAAAATAAGTCACTCCACTATCTCGCTCACTCCCGAGCTCCTCTTACCGCCCCGGGCCTCTGGCCGCCTCGCCTCCGTATAAATAACCGTGTCTCCGGAGGACCCTGTATGAATAGACAGGTCTGGATCCTCGGGACATTAAACTCAATCTGCCATTCAAAACCGAGCTACACTGCATTAACCGAATGTACGTACAAGAGAATGTATAGGTCCGTTCCCCTGGGACACAAAACTCAATGCGCTATCCAAACCTGGGAGCCGCACCTCGTAATGCCGATCGATCAAGGCATGGAAAGCTTCATCCCATCTTCGGGCCTAAGTCGGGACCCGCATGCCACCCTTGGAGTGACTAAACCCACCTCGCCTCGCGGCGACGACAACCCAGGCGGCGAGACGCCAACAAGTGGGCCCTCACGCCACAACAAGTCTTAACAAGCAAATAAAGACATATAAATAGCAAGCATGTATAATCAAGAAGATTATCTCGAAAACCGATTTGCCTGATCTCTTCGTACTAAGCCGATTCTTTACCGACTATACTGACTGAAATCTTTCTTTAACTGTTGGCTAATTCGTAGCCAATATCTCGTCCGTTTCCAATCATAATACTTACTAGCTTATATTCTAAAATCTCGTTTCTTTTATTCTATAACATGTCATAATCATACACAAGCTACTCGAACTGAATGCTAATCCCGCCCTTTGGCGATGCTTTTCTATCTTTCTGACTCAAATACGATACGGCAACGCAAACCCGCATGTGCCAGACTTATCAATTCGCATTCAACTCCGAGAGTTCAAATAATGGAGTTTAATATGATCCATAACACTAAAACTTACTAACTTGCCGAAGAACAACTTCACATACCTTAACCTGAGTTATCCGACTGTCTGACGAGGCTCTGGCCAAGATTCCACGAAATCTCCCAACCGCATTCATAAACACGTCAATTAGTAATAAATACAACACTATTCTCGTGACGGCGTCATTGATATAATTATAGCCTAAACTTAGGCTTATCGAAAAGACGGTCGAAAACTTGCTATTTTTCGTAAGTCCGTAAGGAGAAGCATTCACTACCGCTAGGAGCACATAGACACCACTCTGGAGAAATTCTACTTACTGTCCCAAGAGTTCGACGATTCGTCGCCGTATTTCTCGCGAAACAAACCGTGCTAGGAATGCTCCTCGCTAAGCAATACCTTTACCCGAGGTTAATTTTATTTAGACTGCTTACAACAGAATCGAACGATTTTATTTTCAATTTCTTCGTCTTCTTTCCTCTCTCTCGCGATTTCCTTGAAATTTCCAATGGAAACTAATCACTAACTAAAGGAAATTACATAGTTAAAGGAAGATTAATAATTAAAGAAAATTAACATTATTTAAAGGGAATTATTAATTAAAGGGAATTATTAATTAAAGGAAATGGTTAATTAAAGGAAATTATCATCACAAACCGAGCTTTATATATTTGGACACTATAAATCGCACTTTTCCGTGACGCGCCGACTTGGCGCTTGTCCGATTTTTTTCCCGAGCCTTTTCTAGTACGTATGGCTTTCAAATATTCTTAACCAACACGCGAATAGGCCACCTATGTACCGGGAATTTTACGGTGTGTAATATTCTCTCCCCTTAAGAACATTCATTCTCGAATGAGATCTCGTTATCTGCAGGGACTTCAACTTACCAACTTATTACTTAGAAAAATTTTGGCAGAAGTTTCTCCCCTGTAATATGACTATCCCAAAAAACTCCGAAACACGTAAAAGTCCAATAATGGTGTACTCCACATGATACTAGAGAATTCATTTGATAACTAAACATCAATCTTTCATATATACATACGACCATATGGTACTATAAGTAATTATACTTGACATACTGTCAGCTCGATTAGGTCCGGAACAAGTGAGAGCCTTCATATCTTCTTCAAACTCCTCCCACGTCATTTCCTCCTGCCTCGTTACGCCATAATACTTTGACAGACGAATATCTTTAGTTCTCAATCGCGAATCTGTCTGCCTAGGATTGTTACTGGAACCTCTTCGAGGGGCCGCCTTCGTAACCTCGGATATTCGGATCGGAATCGCCTAACGGACTTCCTAAGCATTTCTCAACATGGATACATGGAAGACCGGGATGAACAGATTCTAACCTCCGCGCAAGTTCAACTCATACGCCACTTGGCCTATTCTTCGCGGGTCTGGAGCATGGGCCCGACAAATCTTGGGCCGAGCTTAATTTTCTTGGCCGAATCTCATCACCCCCTTTCATCTGAGACACTTTCGTAAATACCTGGATTATTCACATCGAACCTGTGTTCCCGCCTGCACATCTTTGTTGTGCCAGGTGAGAGAATATCTACGCAATGTACTCAAGGTCTATGATCCGTCGGGCGGGCCTTAAACATTGGGAACACATAAACGTCTCTACAACGCCAGCTCCATCCTTCCCCCATACTCGGAATCCCGGCGCTTTCCCCAGAGAAATATTATCTTTAAGTCGAACTAGGTCAGATCATATTGTCGCTCTCTTACTCTCCAACACTAAGGACTGCGCACTGCTGCTCGAACTACCGCTCCATTGCCCTTCATCTCGTTACACGAACTACTAAATTATCAATAGGTGTATTTCGACTACCCCGTTGTTTCAAGTTACAAATACGCCAACTCCTAATAAATTCATAGCTATGGCGTTTGCTGCTTCATTGCCTCTTTCTTGACCGATAAATATATTCGCACTTGGAGAGCTTCCTATGATATAATTGATCATTATACGGGCTTGTCTTGCCGAAGAGACCGACAAGTAGTTTAATGGCAGGGAGCTTATCCGGCCTTTCTCGCCACATGCTAAGGCTACTTGTTGCTTGGCTAACCCGGGAAACGACCGTCTCGCGCACTTGTGCGTATCGATTTGATTTATACCGCTATTTTGGAAATTATCTGGCCTTATGAGCTATTCGTAAAGACCGGCCTTCTACTAAAGCTCTGCTTTTGACTATCTTACGAGAACCAGAATGAAGTACTAGTTGTCACTAACTACCATGCGACCCTCTCGCAAGGCAACGCACGGGTTTGCTTGACTCTGGATGGTCGGGCTAACTCGGCGTGGGTGTTTCTACGAATAACCGAAGTAGGGTCGACTAAGGCCGACTCTCCCCTACAAGGCCGGGAAAACGATGTACGACCACTTAACATACCGAAACAATTCTGTATTGCTAATCTCTAAAGTATGCCTATTCGGTCTCTAACTCTAGTTCTAGCACATGCACTAAAAAGTTACCGATCTCTAGTGGATGCTTCCTCGTTAATACAGCGCTACTGTCGTTAGACCGCCTAACTGCGTTCTTATTATCTAGCCATCCTGATTCTGTGCTATTAACTCGTAAGCTTCTAAAGCCTGGGGACTGCAACAAACATATACCTTTGCTAACTCAATAACCGAGAACTGAGACAGTTTCTATGGCTTCATTCGTAGGTCACACTTAACCTCGCCCCTCATCTTCTCCTTTCCCTTTCTTCTCTTTTTTTTTTTTTTGGTAAAGGGGTCCCGGCAGTTGCAACTGTATATGCTTCTAGTACCAATCGCCATCCGTGATTGTAACCCCTATAGGCAACCGTCACGCATATCTATTATCTCGTATCAATAACTACGTACGATACATGCCGAATTCGGTAGTGACACAATCTCTCATGCTTTATCGAAGTTCATACTGTATATGATACACCGCTACCGCCTATTAGTATCTCCTACCCTTCTCTCTTATCATTTCATTGTATTGTCACCCCATTCTCGAAGTAACAAACATATAAACTTTAGTTATGGTCTCCGCTTGAAATTCCGCCACTCTTGCAATGTGGGGTCAACATTCAAATTCATGCCCTATAGAAGTTACCGGCAGCCCACGACTGTCTACTGGCCTTATCTCTAGGCCATACTAGATTGAGTCTCCGTACGGTAGTTTCTAGCTTCCATAAGCTGACATATCAAGGCATTCTGGAATCATGATTTTGCATCGTCTCTTAACCGTTAGTCCGAGGCTTAGTCCTTAATACATGATAATCTATTAATCTGGGGTAATTCTAATTTCCCACAAAATCCGGTATTCCCAGTTTCTTCCTTTTATCTTCGCTTTTAAACCGAGCTCGGGACTCAAGTACCGCCTTATATCAAGCATTGCAAGTTACTCGGTCAAGTCTCGCTCACACTTCTTTCCGACTCGTAGCTGCTACCTATCTCGATTCATACGACCTTTCTAATGCTGATATTACAATCCGAATCATATCTATTATCTTGTGTGTGTGTGTCTTGTTGTTATCGCGTATTTGGCACGGCCCCTTTTCCCGACTCAAACTTGACTATTACTAGGCGTTCATCACTCATTGTGTCTTTTTACATCCTGCTTTGGGTAAGCTAAAGGCCTTACTTGCTCTTTACGCTTCACTAACACTTACTCGGAATTAATCAATCTACCTTCACTTACCGCTTGTTTTGGGCAAATTTCCTCACCTCAATTCTTATGCCCTCATCAGACCGAATCAAGGTCAAAAGGTAGGAATAGCCTTTTCTTATCAGAACAAATAAAGACATATAACTCGTACTTACACTGAAAGATAGATTTGGGAATCCCGCATTTCCCTCTCTTTCTCATATACTATCCGATAGTTTGATATTATTCGATATCTTAATCGATCTTATATATCTAATAAATAAGTCGACTCATAGGTACGTTATACTTCTAACTTCCTATTCCGACGTTATCAACGCATACCGAGCCAGTACCGATAAAGGTATTATGCCGGGAGGCCTCTCGTACCTCCTTCCTCGCCGCCGTAATTATCTTATCCGGATGGTATCATCTTCCTCGTTGCTATATCCGATCTTCGCCTCGTAATAGAGTATTGTTGATCTACTCCGTATCTCGTAATCAAAGAATATGGTAAGTTTTTAGGGACTCGAATTCTATACGTACCGCCATAAAGACAACCGACCGAGAAAGAAGAGTAACTATCCTATCATGCTCACAGCCTCCCGCCATAGTAATGGTGCACAACACATCCATAGACAAGACTCTACTTAGCACGCGCCACTCTCGACACGACCTCGCCCGATACCAAGTTTGTCACGCCCGCCTTGGGGGTAAGGACTCCAGACTCCTGCGCCCTGGGCAGGACTCTGATCATAACCGCAGCCTGCGCATTCGGTGCTCGGCTAGCTCTATTTCGATTTCGAAACAAAGGGCTATATAACGCACAAACATGTTCTCCGCCATCTCGGGGCCTTATAGCCTCCAGCACTGGTCAATGTGTTCGACTAGAACATCTAAAACTTAATGTAAACAATCAAAGCTACGTGACCTGCAAGGTCACCACTATTATCAAACTATGGCCTCACACGAACAATCATAAAAACAAAGAGATACTAAATAGCTATACAACCGCACGCGCCTCACACGACCGACTTAACTGACCACAGGAGATAAATACATACAAACTGCAGTTTCTATAAGTAATGATAAAATGGACGGGACAGGCCCCGACCTACCCATACTCGTACAACAAAGGAAAAGAGCTACACCTCCGGGAAATCGACTCCCATGAAAGGAGCCGACAACTCAATAGCCGACCGGAATCACGAGGGACGCCCGTCTGGGCGAGTACCAAGTAGTAAGTAATGCACACATTAGGGCGCGTACCGCTGTACCGAGTATGCAAAGCAAACTTAAATAACATAACTAAAAAGAACCGAATAGGGATGCATAACTAGCAAGTCTCGTATGGCTGGAGATAATCAATAACCGAAATGAACAGGATCGCTTTCTCGTATCGATACACAGGCGTGGCCTGCAAACGCGACTTTCGTGCCTAGTAGCTAATATATAACACATAGATAGATATACAAGTAGCAAGCAAGAGCCAATACGAACCCCTATGTTCTAGATGGCACCAAGCAAGCAACAATCTAAATACCCCTACCCGGCCAAACCTCGCCAAAAAATAAGCTACTCCACTCATCTCGTCACTTCTGGGAGCCTTTCACTCGCCCCGGGTCTTCGGTTCTAGCTCGTCCGAGAGATAAATAATCGAACCGGGTCCTGAGACCCTGTAGACAAAGTAATGTATAGGGTCCGGATCCCTGACACAAACTCAACTGGCTATTCAAAACCTGGAGCTACACCCGTAATAACCGAATGTACAGACCGCAATGTATAGGGTCCGGTCTCCCCTCGACACAAAACTCAACAAAAAGGCTATCCAAACCAGGAAAGCCGCACCCGTAATGCCGATCGTAATCGCTATGGGAAAGCTTCATCCCATCTTCGTCCAAGCTTGGGACGGCATGCCACTCCTTGGAGTGACGAAACCCACCCGCTCGCGCTACGACATTAACCTGGCTAGCGAGAGGACGCTTCATTGGGTGGCCTCACGCCATAACAAGTCTCAACAAGCAAATAGCCATATAAATAGCAAGCATGTATAATCGAAGAAGATTATCCGAAACCGATTTATTCGATCTCTTTCCGTACTGCCGATTCTTTACTCACTATACTGATTCCGAAATCTTTCTTTAACCGTTGGCTAACTGTAGCCAATATCTCGTCCGTCTAACTCCGATAATCTTTACTAGCTTATATTCTCAAAATCGTTTTTTTATTCTATAACATGCTTGCTAGTCATACAATAAGCTATTCCGACTGAATGCTAACTCGCCTTAGCGCATGCTTTTCTATCTTTCTGACCGAAATACGATACGGCAACGCAAAACCAAGATGTACTGGGAGTTTCCACTCTTCACATTCAACTCCGAGAGTTCAAATACGAGTTTACTATGATCCATAACACTAAAACTTACTAACTCTGTCAAGAACAACTTCACATACCTTAACCTGGAGTTATCCGACCGTCTGACGAGGCCTTGGCCACCCAACTGCATTATAAACACGTCAATTAGTAATAAATACAACACTATTCCAAGGACTACGCCACTTTCGATATAATTATAAGATAAACTTAGGCTTATCGAAAGACTATCAAAACTTGCTATTTTTCGGAAGTCCGTAGGGAGAAGTATTCACTTCACTATTAGGAGCACATAGACACTAATTTGGAGGAAATTTACCATTTCTTGTCCCAGAGTTTCGACGATTCGTCTGGCCGTATTTCCTCGTGAAACAAAAACCGTAGGAATGCTCCCCGCGTTAAATAAATTTCTGGGCATTCGAGGTTAATTTGAGTTTAGACTTCGCTTACAAAATAAGAATCGAACGATTATTTTCAATTTCTTCGTCTTCTTTTTTCTTTAAATTAAACAAAAAAAAAAACCCAACAACATTGAGGAAATTTTCAAAAATTTCAAAACGAATAATATAATTAAATTAACTACAAAAAACCAAAAAAAATCAATAATTAAAGGAAATGATTAATTAAGGAAATTATCATCACAAACCCAGCCATATATTTTGATACTATAATCGTGATGCCTTCTTGTGACGCGCCTCGACTTGGCGCTTGTCCGATTTTTTTCCTGCCTTTTCTAGCATGTATGGCTTTCAAATATTCTTAACCAACACGCCGAATAGGCCACCTATGTACCGGAAATTTACGGGGTATAACATAAAGCCACGGTTTATCGGTTACACTGTTCACCAAATGTTTATTGAAACACACCTAGTATATCAGGGCTTGTTCAATTTTTCTACCTAAATGTCGATGATATCAGTAAAAAAATGAACACCGATAGTTGAGGGTGTGTTTTGAAAAACATTTAGTGATAGTTCAAATAGAAAAAGTAAACACCCGATAGTGCAATTAAAAAACTAAAAAAATCTGAAAATTTTGAATATATTTTTCACCTCCACTCTTATTTTATTTAACAAATTCTTAATTGAGTTAGTTATTTTACTTTTAAAAATTATGTAAAATTCTATTTCATTTATGAGCAGCTAAGATTTGATTCATAAAACTTGTTTAGTTGGGAAAACTTCTCCTTCAATTTATGAGGGTGCATAAAAAGAGGAAAAACAGCGCACGAAAGAAAGAAGAAAGAGAGTTGATGCGTGATGATATTCACTATATTACTGCGTCATCCTAAGTTGATCATAATTTTTTATTTGGGAAAAGATATGTCATCGAATTATAAAAAAAATTTATTCATATTATTTATTAAAAGGTTTGAGTTGTCACCGTTTTCGCATGAATGTTATCTATTGCCATTATTTAATATTCAATATCTAATTTTAAATACGATTGAACACGTATGTAATTTTATTGGGTCACGTTAATTAAATAACCCACTATTAAACTATTCATCCAACCTACTACGCATGACCATTAAAACCCACAAACTTTTTTAAACCAATCCATTAGGCGAAAGTTAAAAAGTTATGGGCTTCAATGGTCATGGGTCGGGTAGATTTAGGTTAGATGGATAGTTTAATAAATGAGTTATTCAATTGACGTGACCCAATAAAATTTTGACATGTGTCCAATCATGTATTTAAAAATCGATATTGAATCTCGTTAAAAAATAATGACATGTATGATCCGTTTGAGTAACGACAGCCGACATAACAAAGTTCCTAACTTTTAACTACGACATGAATTATAATCGATACATATCTAAGTTTTTTCTCTTTTTATTTTTGGTATCATAGCCGTGTCGATGTAATGTGAATATGGATGTGTAGGCGTGAGGGCTCTGTTGGTGAGGTCAGTACTGCATTTGATCAATTTATGTCGTATTTTGATCATTAATTGAGAATTTTGGGACATATATATTATTTTCGTAATTAAAATAAAAAGTTAAAAGTCAAATTTAAAAAAAAATATATCTTGTATATAGAATTATAAATTTCTATGTCATTTTTTTTTAAATATCATCTTTTAAAAAGAAATTCTTATCAATATCTTTCTTAGAATATCTAGTGTTTTCCACATAATATCTTATAATTTGGAAATATAATTCTTATTTTTAAATATCTAAGTCCACACTCCAAATTTTAATATTAATTTTTTCTTTTTTAAATTCATTTTGTTATTATTTAAATTAATTAACTATTTCCATCAATTTAATTATCGATTTAGCTAATAAGAAAATATGTTGTAAAGGTCAACAATCAACCTCGTCTACATATTTTTTCTCTTTCCTTACTTGTTTCATATTTGTTAATATGCACTTTTTTTAAACAATAGTAACTTGTAAGACAAATTAAGGCTGCTACTTTCACATCAATATGTGTTACCAAATCAAATAATTAATGCAAAATCATAATTTTATAGCATCAATGTTGATGTAACTCCTTCCTTCATTTTACTTTAATCTCAGATAAGTTTTGATCATAAATCTGTTTAATTATACAAACTCCCAATATATTATAATCAAGTTAAATAAAAAAAAAAACCAATAAAAGGTTGAAATTTCTTAATCTTTTCTTAAATTCAAATCTTAAATATATATAAAATTTTCTTTTTAATAGTAACGTTTTAATGTTTTTATATTATTAATTTAATCGCTAAATAAAATTTAAAATAATCGATAACTGAATCGATGTGGCAATATAGGAAACTGTAAAATCATTTTAAATCGTTAACAAAATATTCGATATCAATAGATTAACATTTTTTGATTCAGTTTTTTAATTAATTTAAAAATTGCACCTATATTTTTTGGGTCCACATATTTTGAGTGACTAATTTGCTAACATAAAATGAAATCTCATATAACTATGATGTGTTTGCTGTGATGGAAAATGTTTTTGAATTTCTCATGATGGTTTGCTTTATATGTTTTGAAAAATATTTTTTAATTTTTTTTTTAATTTTTAAAAAAATTCCATACACGACATAAAAATAATTTTTATAATTTTTTCAACTTCACACCTCTTCTGCCCCCACCTAATCCACCTAGAAATCATAAGCTATCGACCGCTGACACCCAACGCATCAACCTATCACTCCGTCATGTGACCGACCCCACTCCTACCTTCTGATCAGCTTATACCCTCCTCTAACGCACCACTCGCTCCTCCCCTCAACTGCCATTGGCCTTCGCCTTCTCCTTACCCTCACCTTGCCCTGCCCACCCCCACCCCTTCTATTTAGGCTAATCCTCCCCTCTACTGAGGCTTGAGTATCGATCTAGACCCGATTCGATTTCGACTTATGACCTGAACTTAGATCTTCGATCCTAGTACCAACTTCAGTTCGATACTCGACCCTCAATAACCTTGACACTAATTCGGAATTAGACCTCAACTCTTATTTCGTACTTGATTACACTCGACATAGGCCCTACCAATCGTGGACCCAATTTGACCTTGATCTCGACCCTAATTTAAAACCCGGCTTGACCTCGACTTGGGACCCACCCTTTGGACTTAGACTCCACCGACGATCCCGATCCCACCCAACCTTGACACCAACTCAAAACCCGAATCCACATTCCCGACCCTAAACCGAAACCCAAGTGTCATTTTGTAATCTTGACTCCTGAGCAAGGGCGGATATGGTACGAGATATGAGGCTAACATTAGAAATTTTGATTGATAATTATAATAATTAAAGTAATATATTATTACCATATCAAAGTAATTCAGTATAATTCGATAATTTAAAATTTCAATTTTTAAATTTTAAAATTTGTTATTTTTTGACTCTTATAGCTGATTAATTTTAGTTTTTTTTAATATTTAGAAATTTAATATTTATTAACAAATATAAATTTATTAAGATTTAATTATACAAAACAAAACAAAAAAGAAATAAAGGATAAGTAAAAATAAATTAAAAAAAAGGTGAAGAATCTTACCACTATAGCATGAAAATCTCACTCAATGAGAGTGAAATCGACAGTAAAGAAGTCATCAAGAAGGAGGGAAATGGCTGCAAAGAAGTTGAAGAAAGAAAAGATAAATCATGAACTAATGCTTGAGGTTACTTAATTTAATGTTTCATTTTTATGTGTCATTAAAATAAAATTGAAATTCGACGTATAGTCGATTATATTACACACATCACTGATCAATTGAAAAAAGATTTAAAATACTGAATTTTAAAGTATTTAAATATTCAATTGATAAAATAAAAAATGTAGAGAGTTCAAATAACAAAATGGGACAAGCCAAAAAGTGTGGTGGGCCCTTTTGCCTAAATTCTTTCCTAACCTAACGTGCGTGTCACCACCACCTTCCATTGAAATAGAGCACCACTTTTTGTGTGATTCCATGCGAAACCCCTTTAAATCTACGTTAAGAGCGCGTGTTGGATTCTAACAGCCTTTGCTTTATTTGGCGTTAGTCGACAAGTAGGTATCCCCATTGTCCTGCATTTCCAACACTGTTGAAAACTCATCCCCTCCCCTTCTGTATTCATTCATATACGTAAGATCTACAAAATATACACGACAACGACCTTCGTAAACTCCGTCACTTGATCCCCATATATATACAACGCCAAACCCCACATTCACTATGTTTTTTCTCCCTATCTGTTTCCGGTACTGATGAACGGAGACACACTTCCTCCTCGTAAAAGGTCTTCCCCCACTCTCAGCAATAGACGTAGCACTAACGGAAAGGAGAAAAACTGAAGGTACGGTGACGTTGCAGAAATGGCGAAGAAATCGTCATCGGAGTTCGGCGGCGCGTGGTGGCTAAGTAACGCGTATTTCATGCGAATGGACTGGGTGGAGGATGTATTCGGTGTAGTGAAGTACCATCCGATACCGTGCGTCTTTGCTGCTTCACTGTTGTTTTCATGGGAGTGGAATACACTCTTCGTATGATCCCAGCTTCTTTTCTCCGCCTTCGATCTGGGATTCATTGTTGGCGTTCCTTAATCGATTGCTTGCTGCCAGACCCGCTCTCAACACTCTATTTGCTGGCCTAAACACGGTATGCAAATCACCAATCGGTGGATGTCGGTGTTATCGATCTACATATGTACTGGATCTACAATGTCTGCATTTTTTCTCGAAGAATTTTCCTATGCATCTAGTTTATTTATTTGAGGAATCTATTTTGGGTTTAATTTAGGTATTCGTGGCGATGCAAACGGCGTACATTTTGGGACTTTCTAATTGAAGGACGGCCTCGAGCGACAATATCGGCGCTGTTCATGTTCACATTCAGAGGGATTCTTGGGTATGCTACCCAGTTGCCCTTGCCAGAGGTACTTTTTCTTATCTACAACTTCTTTACAGCTAGATGTATTTTGCTTTAAAACTTAAAAGATTAGAATTTAAATTACAGTATAAATATCAGAATTACCTTTACCAATGGTTAGAAAGAGTTATCAGATGTAAACATCTTTTAACTTTACGATTAAAAATTTTATTATTTACTTTTAAGATAACAATTTCGATATTCTAAGAAATATCATTCGACTAACCTCATAGTGTAAATTTTTTAAACTTTCTGTGTATATAACTAAACACTTAAAAATAATGTTTATTCACTCAAATCACAAGTTTTAAATGATCTATATTTGACGTAAATACAAATCCCTACGTCGCAATACTTTAATACATGTGACACATTTCTTTTTTTGATTCAATTTAGAAACAATGTCACCTTTTTATTATAAAAATAACTCATGAACTTTAAAATTTATATAACCACACAAGCGATCGAAGTTTTGTTCAAGTTCTATTTTAGATCTAAGTTTCAAAAGTTATTTTTTCTTTCTTTAAATTTTGTCCATAGTCAGTGAGGGAGGTAGTAATTCGGCCTTTCCTTTGGTAATTGGATCCGTGAGTTCAATCAAATTGAATGTGGTATCATATTTAATAAAAATAACGACTTTTAAGCATGGTCTGTTTTTCTGCTTTTTATATTCAAGACGTGCCCGATTTATATTTCAATCTTTCATTTCCTTTCTAGCTTGTTTAGAAAATGCTGTCTATCAATTTCGATTGATGGATTATCTTGAACTTTTGTGTAGTGTCGTGCTCAAAGAAGCAATTGCATTATATTTCAAACAGCATTTTTTAAGTATAGGCGGTGATACTGAACGAATTGCTGCTTAGTACTGCTAGGATTTAATATTTTTTTACAAGTCATAAAGGGACCACAGAGGAGATGAGATATCTTGCTATTTTACCATTCAAATTAAAAATCTTTTCATATTTTTTTTATATATCAATTATTTTTCTTATACTATAAAATTATGCAAATTAGAAAAATTATTTTAGCCTTTTGATTTTGTTTTTAAATTAAGTTAGTCTTTTATATAATCAAAAAGATATTAATTATGTTCTTTTGATTTTTACTCTTATTTAAATGGAGATAATTTTGCATAACTAAAAAAATATTAAAGAGTTATTTTCTTTTCAAAATATTTATTAGGGGTAAGTGGGTAAAAATATATTACTCTTTCTAAAAATGAATATTATTTTTAAGGAGTATGTATGAACTAAAAAAGCCAATGACGCTTCTATGACATTAAATTAAATTAGGACCAATCCAGTACCATTTATTTAATTATATATTCTTGTTATTATAACTGTGGGGTATGGCCTAGTTATCTTCAATCAACAGAAATATTGGAATAATTCTACTTACAAAGTTTGAACAGATGAAAAATAAATTATTTAGTATTTTTTTAAATTTCAAATCGCTTCCACCTTATTAACTAGTAGCTGTCCATGTGGTGCGATTAATTTTAATGTGGTATTGAATTTAATACTAGTACAAGTACGCCTATATAAATTGGGTTGGCATTTGTAGGATTTCTTGGGGTCGGGGGTCGATTTCCCAGTAGGGAATGTGTCGTTTTTCTTGTTTTACTCGGGTCATGTTGCGGCCTCCGTGATTGCTTCGCTGGATATGAATGGAGAGATGGGAATTGGCTCGAGTATTTGACGCCTTGAATGTATTGCAAGTGGTGAGGTTGCTGAGCACTAGGGCTTATTACACTATTGATTTGGCTGTTGGCATTGGCGCTGGGATTTTGTTTGATTCTCTGGCCGGAAACTATGTGGAGACTAGGACAAAAACTATGTGCTGTTAATGCTAATGGTAGTGGTGTGGCTCTAAGCACCAAAATGGTGTCAAATATCAAAGTGTATCTTCAGATTAAAACGTATCCACTCAAAATGTTAGAAGTGGATTTTATCTTGAATTGTAAAGATAACTTTGGCTTAGTCCTTTGTAGGTCTTAGTGCAACTCTTCCAATATTTTTGGTTATTTTCGAATACAACTGCAGCTTCTCACCCACCCACCGCCCAAACTCCCAGAAAAAAAAAAAGGAAATACGTAACCTCCATGCTTTTCTTAATTTGGAAATCAAAATTTAATTTTTATTTTGAAAAATTCAAAATTCTTAAAATTTTTAAAAATATTTTTTAAAGTAAAACATAAAAAAAATAAAAAAAATAAAAAAATTAATAATATTAAAAATATTTAACTACATTGTATATATATTTTTAAATACAAAAAAAAACATAACAAAATTAATTTTTTATATTTTGTGTCAAACTACACTTAAATAAATAAATTAAAACAGGGGAGTGGTAATAGATAAGAAGATTTTAAATATATTTTAGAAAGAAGGGGTATAATCAAATAGAATAAGCAGTTAGTCAACTCAAGTAATCTATTAATTAGCAATTCAATTAATAAAAGAAAAAAGAAAGAGAAACGAATTCATACATAAAATTCTTTTTTAAAGAATTCAAGAGATCTAGGTTCACTTTAAGATGCCGAGGGCAAACATACAAATTAAGGCTAGTTCTTCATCAACAATAATGACACATCCAAAAACTGAGGTACAACTGACGTCATAAAACTATTTATATCTAGGATTCTAATTAGGATTGCAAATATAAAATAAATTCCTTAAACTCGTGATTCTTGTGTAGTCAACTGATCTCCCGATAGCGAGTTGGGACGATAATTAAGATTAAAATTAGAGTATTTAGGACACGTTTTATGAGTTTAATTTTTAATTCTTTTTTGATGTTGAATCTATTATATTTTTAAAGTTATGACCGTATTTACCGCTTGTTACTTTCTCTATTTAAATTTGTTTTTCTTACCTTTTTTTTTTTAATTGTTTTTTTTAGAAAAAGTAAAAAAGGTAAAAATACCCTTGAACTCTTTAAAATAGGTCAAGTTTACTCCGGTTTACGCTTTTGGGTAAAAATGTCCTTGTGTATATTTATCAGTTCAAAACCCTCTAACTATCAAATAGATAAATAAATAAAAAACCTTCTTTCTAACGATTGTTTCCAAAATAAGAAGAAAAGTTAATTTTGTCTTTTGAACTATTTCAAATGATATAACCGCATCCATTTACCGTGTTGACAAGTGCTCTTAATTTTTAGATTTGAGTAAAAAATTTATTTTAGAGATTATGAGATTGAATTAAATAATTTAATTAATAATTTTCATACAATGTCAATTTATAAAATATAAACTTTAATTATGTACCACTTAAATCTAGTATTTTTTTTAAAATTATTATATTGACGCTCGATTGAAATTTGAAATGACTTTTAGGTAAAATAAGTAATAAAGCGTATCAAGATATAATTGAAACTTATTCTTTTATCATTTATTCTTAGAGTTAGTAAGAAAAGGTACATGATATTATGTTCAGAAATAATAACTCATACCTAATAGTGCAAGGGTAAAATTGGCTTCTTCTTCCTTGTTTTGAAACAACCGTTAGAAAAAAGGGTATTTTTGATCCATCTGAATAGTTGGAGGGTATTTTTGAGCCAAAATATAACGACAAGGATATTTTTTTTATCCAAAAATATAATAAGAGGTAAATTTGATTTATTTTGAATAACCATATTATTGAAACCTTCCTCAAAAAATACTTCTTTAATTTTTTTGCAATTAATTTTTAATTTTAACTTTTCACACAATATATTTAAGATCATAAAATTAAAAATATTTTAATACATTTGTCATATCTTTAATTTAAGACGGTAAGTTCTAAAAATATTTCTTTTACTATCTTTAACTTTATGCAAAACAAATTCATATAAACAAGTTAAAATAGAAAAAAGTACAGTTTTTGATAAATTTTTATTTCATGTTAAAAATATAATTGCATTCGCCTCGATTATAATCTGTGAGCTCTTGTTTACTACTTTGAGCCTTCTAGACGTCTTTGTAAACATCCATTTTAATTTAGTATTACTTTCTCCGTTCCATTTTAATCGCTATGATAAGATTTGCATATTTATTAAGATAAAATTAATACGGATGATAATTTAACTAACATAATCTTATTAATTTTTTGAAAACATACAATAGTAATTTTTTTCCACATTTTAGAATGACTTTAAATACTAATGGTAGAATTGAAAAATATGATCAATTATCTCAAATTTTGAAACGAAACAATTATTTTTAATATATCTATCCATTAAAATGAAACGAAGAGCGATATGGATTTAGAAGTCTTGTTTGCACATTAATTTGAAGTCGTTGATGGTTGACAAAGAGTTTGGAAACCCATGAAGACGGTGGAAATGTGGGACGGTGGCGTACACAAACATGAAGACCACATTATAAGCATGGGTTCATGTTGATTAGTCTTCTCCGTCCACCAACAGATCATTACCTGTAACTCTTAAATTAACGAATAATCTTAATATATAGAGAATGTATTTCAAAATTCGAGGAAATTAGATTTCTCTTGATTTCTTATAATTTAAATAAAAAAATTAAAATTTTAAAATTTTTATATGTAAAAATGAAAATCTCTTATAAAGAGATCATAAAATTAAAAATTTATAAAGGGTTAGAGAACCATATTTTCTATTTCACATGTGAAATATGAGAAAAATATATATAAATTTTATTTCTACCTCATGAATATAAAGAGTTTGTTTCCAAAAAGCTCCGAAACATATATCAATGAATGTTGAAATGATACTAGATACTTGTCATATGAGAATTGAAAATAAGAGCTGCAAGGGGCCGCAGGGTGCCGCAGCGGGCACCGCGTCAGAGACCTCCCTCCCAGCGGGACGGCGCGTCGCGCCTATCCCTGGGCATGGGTGCGCCGCACCCCCGCCACGCCCTCCTATATATATATTTAAGTTGTGAGTGTGATCTTTAATAATTTCCCAAAAGGAGAAGTCGACCTTAGCGATTTAAGTTCCGAGATTTTCTTCAATTTGAAGTCAAATTCACGCTATCAAATCGCTTCTAATTGCAAATTCTTCATAGGTAAGGCAACCGAGCCTACGAAGGACATATCTGCAGAGTTATATTTTGGAATTGGTCAGATGAGCCCTAAAGTAAAAGTCGAGGAATCATTCTCTTATCTACTTCGCTAGCACATACAAAGTGATAGTAGTATTTCTACCCTTCTAATCTATAAGAAATTCGTAAGATTTTGCCGAATTGAACCTGCTTTGACTATTGTAGTTGTGTCTTGTGGGCCAAGGTTGTCGGCCTAAATCTTGGAATTAAAGCCCTATTTCCCCCGGGGTATGTTAGATACAGAGGGGATTACGAATTCTTAATCGGCGGCACTACAATTAAGGTATGTTAAGGCCAACCTCTTCTAAGCAAGTTATTCTCATTATATAGTGACTACGACACACCTCATAGTAGTGTTCGTGATTGTATGTAGCCAGGTTAGTCAGCATGAAACAAATTGAGGTTGTAGCACAAACATCCCTTATCAGAAGACTATATTCAGCTGACTATCGCACTTGCAATATAACTGCTTTCAACGCCTATATGTAGTAGAACTCCCATGCTATCGACATACCTTGATGCCTACGGTGGCTAGAATCTTGATAATATAGTCTTACCTACGAGTCATCGGGCACCAAGGTTACCTAATGAACTCGGATGGTAGCTTGCTAGGGTGAACTACCAGTGACCGTATAGCTTCATTCGACTTATAGCTTGTCGTATCCGTCAGAAAACCGCCTAGTTGTTAAGTCCTGGAGCAGACTATGTGATATCCTAAGTAGGGATCTTATCACCGTCAAACATGGGGCTAACACTCGGCTACCTGCGCGATGCTCACGTACATGCCGCCAAGGGCTAAGTTTAAGTATATTTTGCATATGAGGCTGCTGCATCGCTCACAGAGCTATATGACCTCAAACCAGACAGGCCCGCAGCCATATTGAAAGTCTATTTACCGGCTGAATTCCTTTTTATGCCTGAGTGACATCACTGATCTCGCAGGAGCCCAAACGGCTCAAATATAATGACAAATGAAATTTGTGACGCCCGATACAAGCGTGAGCCCAAACGACTGGGACATGCTGTGGAGCCTGCACGCTCGCATACGCTATAGGAGCCTTAAAGGCCCAAAGGATGTGCCTACGTCGAGTATACTTGGGCTTATAGCTTACTACTGGGCTACAATGATACCGATAGGAGTGTGTAGATTGCTTTCGCACTTGCTAGCTTATGGGGCCCAAGATAGGTTATTCCGTGTTGTTTGTACCTTCCAAGCTTATGAGGGGCTAGGTTAGGTTCTTTTTTGTATATTTTCCGCTAACTATAGTTCATATTGTGAGATTATTCAAAGTTAATTTTTTCGCCTCATCATGACTACTAGCTCGTTAGCTTCTATTCCGCCTTATTATTATTGCCTTACATATTCGGTACATACTATAATCGACACCCACGCATGGGGTGCCGCATACTTGCCTACAGAAGTTTAGACAAACAAAGTTTAGACCCTCCTTAGTAGTCGCTCACTTTCTGCAGACCGCACCTTCCTCCAGAGTTGCCATATTAGAGGTTTGCCTCGTCTTTCGAGATATGTATAGTTTGCAGGCCAGCCTTGTCCCGACCAATATTTTAATCCTTAAAGGCTTGCCGACTATAGCTGGGTTAGACATATCGCTGTTGGCCGTGCTCTGGCCTAGTCGTTTATTTGTTTGCAGCTCTTGTCGCCTTGCATATATGTAAATGTGCACATGCCTTCCTTTGTTATGATTTAGACAAACATGGTGGTCTTGTCGGCCAACATAGGATGATATTATTGCACCCGTTAGGTCACGACTCACATGTGCTTACGCCGAGGCCTTGTCGACTTAAGGCTATGCTTGAGTTTAGATATAACTGATTGCTTTCTTACTCATGTGCCGGTATGCCTGTAAGGTGGACATGTCCAAAGCTGAGGCCGCCTGTGGTCTTGTGTAGCATTAAGTGTCAGCTACGCTCCCAAGGCTGACGTGACATAATTGTATTAAGTTTTTAAATTTATAAACCAATCAAACTAATAAAATCTAGGTTTTCAACTTGGATTTTTTCTATAAAGTCTTCATACAAAACATATAACTTATATTTAAAATATTTCTTTAATCATAGTATACCTATCTAAGGTGTTTATTAATTAAGAAACTAGTGTAAAATATGAGACGAATGATGACATTGTATTAAAATATTCAACAAAAAAGATAATAAAATTTCATAGAACAAATATTATTAATTAATAAGTCAAAATGAAAATGATCATAACCTAAAAGTATTAAGTCGTGTCAAACTATGTACAACTAACAAATATAATTACAATTAAACATTAAAAAAAGAAATTGTTGTTATTTTCATTGTGTAAATTGACCAACGCAAAAATTAAAGAATACAAAAATCTAATAACATTATCGTTCCCGATGTTGAAATTATTTCTTTTGTTAGCATTAATATTGATTTGATTTAATTTGGGCTTTATTTGAGTTATAAACATGCATCTATAAACTATAAAATTCTATCGGGTCATTTAAAATTTTATGTTCAAACTTAAAATAATACATTAAAAGGTAAAAACTAAGCAAAAGTTTAAGAAATATTTTAAAAATATAAAAACAGAAAAAAGAATATTAAGTTATAAAATTTCAAATATTAAAATTAATTAATTATAATTTAATTTTCTTTTCAATATCAAATCACTAATTACATTTTCTTTCTTTGAATTTGACTCGAATATAGTACGGTTTTCTTTGTTAAGCCCCTAATCCTAAATATGGGGCTCAATAAAGAAAAGGTGATTGCTAGATGGGAAAGCAAATAAGTGCGCTTCCCAATCCTATATTTTTTTACGTCAACATAACAAGTTCTACTTTTGTTTTCCTAAGAAACAAGCTCCAACCTACAATTGTTGTGATGTGCTCCAGTATTAGTAGGCCAAACTCGACAACTATATTATTAGTTTTAAGTTTAATTTATTTACCTGATTTATAAAAGTTTACACAAACAATCAGCAGGTTAATTACTTGAGGCGCATTAATCGTCCATGTTCAGCATGGATGAATAACTTTGAAGAGAGAGATATTTAAAATATTTCATTTTTTGAGTCATATATTTAAATAATAGTGTGTCAATTTTATATTTCGAACTATCATCAAATATTTATCGAAATGTAATTTCAATTGTTAGTTGCCTTTCTTTCCTAACTAAACGATGATGGTATTTCAAAAAAAAACAACAACAACAAATTGATAGTTAAATATATTTGAATAAATATTGTAAATAAAAATTTAAAATATTTGATATGTATTTTTTAATATTTAACTCAAAATAAACAAAATAGTGGAGGCACCTGTTGGAGTAAGTAGATAGAGACGGTTGCACAGGGTAACGCACCCTGAGAGGTATAAAAATTGAACCACATAAACCCAAACCAGAAAGTTAGAAACGGCCCAAAAATGTTAGTTATCAGAGGTAACCACGTGGGCGGTGGCCCTGCCCCAAAAAATCTATTGCTGAATCGGTGGCCTCTCACTTAATTCCCTACATGGTAAATGCCCCACCGCCTTATCAGTTATATCACCTTCTTTGCCAACTTGGCTTTCCGACTACTTGACGTAAAATTTCTACCATACACTCAAAAGTTTTATATAAACAAAGCAACCTCAAACCATACAATTGCCAAGCCCAACAATGGCCCGCCTCTTATCACCACCGCCGTCCAAGCCTAATCTTTGCGCCTACCCATTTTCGCCGCTTCCGCAGGCGGTTTATAGGCCGGCAAGAAGCACCTTGCCTGCTCAAGCAACAAAGAATGTCTTTATGTTTTACTTTCGCAACAAAATTGGCTCGGTTAACAAGTGGAATTGTTGGGTGGACTGGAAGGAAAGATAGGATTTAGCAGAAGAGTAATGCCAATTGTGAATGCAGCGGCACGTCTGTGTCAGAAAATGGAAGAGAATCAAACTTTAAGAGAATTCTGCTTTCTGATGTTGTGGTGACGCGGCCTAGGAATGCTTTTGGGGCAGGAAGTGGAATTCATTGGATATGGGCTCAGCTGCTGTGGTGGTGTCTATGCATTTGCTCTGTCTATTTGCACCCTTTACTTTCAATTGGGCTGCTCTGGGAATTGCATTCGGTTTATACGTAATCACTGGACTTCTGGGTATTACTCTTTCTTTTCACAGAAACCTCTCTCATAGAAGTTTCAAACTTCCCCAAATGGCTAGAGTAATTTTTGTGCCTATTGTGGTGTCCAAGCACTTCAGGTAATTCAATAAATCCATTACAACTACTGTTTCTTGCTCTTGTCTAATGTACCGCTTCTGGTATTAGGCGTTTTAATTTACTATGCGGTATGTATGTGGTTATAGGGGAACCCAATTGATTGGGTGAGTACTACAGGTACCACTATCAGTTTTGCAGGATTCAGATAAAGACCTCACAGTCCTATTGAAGGATTTTGGTTCAGTCACATGAGTTGGATGTTCGATACCAACACCATTACTGAGAGGGTAATTCTTTCATCCTATAATCTATTTGCATACTTACAAAAGGGAGAGAATTCTCGAGTATTGATGTTCTGTTCTTTTTTTTGGTTTTGTTTTTGTTTTTGTTTATATGTGTGCGGAAGCCCAACAATGTGGGGGATTTGGAGAAGCAACGTTTCTATCAGTTTGTTCGTGATACTTATGCTATCCATCCTGTGTCACTTGCAGCTCTGTTGTATGCAATGGGAGTGATTTCTTACATTGTTTGGGGCATGGTAAGGGGAGCTCTTTTTCTTCTGCACAACTGCATTAATGGAGAAAGCTTTCAATTTTCCTTTGTGCATTTTAGGGAAACTATTAAAAGGGGGAAATAAAAAGTAGTATATATTTTCCAAATACAATGATGAAGATTGAAATATCACATGTGCAAATGAGAAGACATTTGGTTAATAGTGGACTTATAGAGGCTGCATTTTTTCTAACTTAGGTGAGCCAATTTTATAGTGGAAGAAATCTACTGCTTACCTCTCATTAGAATACTGTATCTTCTTCATGTGTCAAAACTCCTAATACTTTTGGATCTTTCTCCTGCCCAACTCGTTGTAAGCCGATTTTGTGGAAGAAAGCTGTTGCTTTATCTGTTGGTAGGGTCTTTCATTTTCTTCATTAACGAACTACTGCACAAAATCAAGTGGTAATTTGTTGCTATGCCATACAAATATGTCTTTTGGGTCTCACTGGCAAGTAATTGTAGTAATTCAATGATTTTGACGATAGTGCTTTCCTTAGAGGACAAACAATTGTTTAACAAGAAAATTTCAAGTACCTTTTTTAATCTGGGCGAATTAATCAGAATGAAAGAAACCGTGCAGAGTCGTGAAAGAAAGGTTAAACTGGTACTTGAATGATTATCTGATTGGCAGCACAGACAAAATTCTGAGTTCTAGAAATGAGCTTAGCGTGATTGACGCATTTGTATTATGTATTTGCTGCAATGAGATTCGAAAATTCATTTGTTAAATTTGCTGCTTGTAGTGAGAATTGTGTGGGGTATACCACATAATTTGCCAGGAATTCAGTATGCCATGTATGGGAAAGCAGTCGTGGAATACTGGTGACTTATCAAGGAACAACTGGTAAGCGTATTTTAGTTTTTTACTTTAGTGTATGAAAGTTGAATCTATTTGCCTTACTACTTTGCTTCGTTCATTTTTTGGGGCGTCATCGCGATAATTGTATAATAGGTGGTGGCATTGCTTGCATTTTGGAGAGGGTTGGCACAACAACCACCATGTGTTTGAGTATTCGGCCAGCGCCTTTACTTAGAATGGTGGCAACTTGACATGACTTGGTATGTAGTAAGATTTCGCTTGGTTGGATTGGCCACTGACGTCAAGTTACAACTGACACTCATAAACAGAGGCTGGCTATAGCTTATGTGATAGGAAAAACACAATATGTATCACGAGAAATTTAGATTTTTGAGTGACTTTTCCTACTAATTAATGTAACTATTGCATCACACGGGTGAAGCTTCTTTCTTCTGCTCCTCCCTTTTGTAACTACATTTGCTCAATTTGCAGCACTTTTGCCTATATAGATTTTCAACTAAAACTTATTTGCAACGCTGAAACAAATGGTATTCAAGTTGTTAACTTTTTTATACAACCAGAATAAGGGTATCTTAGTATAGAGAAAAAGAATTAAAAAATATTTTTCAATTTTTTCATATTTTGGTGGTCAAAATGTTTTTAAAATATTTTTTCCAAGAAAATAAACTTAACATGAGAAAAATATTTTTTCTAATAAAAAGAAAAACTTACTTATTTGTTGAAATTAGCTTTTTAAAAAAATATATATTTCTTCTTACTGAGCACAATTCCCTAGGTCCTAAATGTAAAATGGGTTAATGACGAAGGAATACGAAACAAAGAGGAATTGTCCGTTAGATTTAAAGAGTCCTTTTAGTTTAAGAACTGGAATGGGCGATGGCGCCTCATATCTTGCAGCTTGCTAACGTCATAGGAGTGTATATATTTTGAAAAAGGTAGCATTGGTTAATGTCACCGTCCCAAATTCAAAGATCACGGTAGCATCTACTTCATGCATTGATAGATAAATTAACTTCATCTTAATCAAATGACAGATCATTATGTGAAAATAATAAAATAGCCAAATTAAAATTCAAAAATAAGTTTATAAAATATTAATAGAAGTGCAGAATATTAAAGATATACAAAAATTCTAGTGTCATCAGTGCAAGAACATCTAAGAATTTAATACATCTATTTTAAAGCTACAAAACTATCTGAAATAGTAAAAGACAGGGTAATAAAGATAGAGAAGGTCAGACATGGCTCTAAACTCCAAGTGGCTCAACAAAGCTTCGAAAAAATACCACAAAAGAATCAATTGGGCCTACTGGTAATCGGAGCACGATCTGCATCACATGCAAAAGAAGTATGGTGAGTAATGAGAAACACATGTACATAGTGTGGATTGCAGCCAATCGGGCAAGAATCATACGAGTATATCATGTGCACGAAATGTAATTTAACTTAGACATTTGCTTCCCAAACAAACATAACTGAGACGAGGAGAGAGAGACATAACCAATACCACTAGGTAGACAAGATATATGTAGCTCAATTAAAGATATGATGTAATGCAAAGCAATGTCAATGATCCTATCAAGATACACCCGCTTTCATCGTTGACTTGTTGGAAGCTGGGATCCAATTTCCGAGAACTCGTGAGGTCTATATACAACCAAACTATGTTCCACGGGCATGCGAACCAAAATTTTACCTCGATCTCATATGGTATCACATACCCGAAACTATTTCTCATCAAATTTCACCACTTTTTTATAACCATCATAACACATTCATGGATCCTAGACAAATGAATAAGTATGCATGATCAAAAAACTAAATGATGGTAAAACAACAAAAATGAGTGCAGCACTCAAAAAATGATACTCTGTAATTATCTTTCTCAAATAACTAGATTACTTTAACCACAATGCCATTAGATTACTAACTCATGAACAAAACGATGCAACAACAAATAAGCAAATCAAGTCATAAAATGATCTATCAATAGATCTCAACCAAGATTACACATAGATAAGTCAATCTTTCCATCACCATCAACCACTTACACTCAACCACATTCATACTTGATACAATAAATATTCCTCTAGAAAAGTCTAATAGAGTAAATGATAACTTACCTCAAAAGTCGAGCACGTGTCAATAACTCCTCATAAAGTTGTCTTTTATATCACAACTACTCCAAAATTTTCTCACCTATTATAATCATACTTTACGTGGGTATATGAGCTCATGGACACCGATATTGCTATATTAAATTTCGATTTAAAAGCCGAGTCAAAAGCCAACTTTCGAACCCTTAAGGTCAAAACTGAAAATTGACTTAAAAGTTAGATTACAAATTATGTAAAAAAAAATTATGCTCCAAAATTATCCGAAACCTTACCAATCGAACCCTAAATCAACAAAATACCAATATAAGAAATTAGAGCAAGACCTTCCACTTTCAACACTCAAACATGGATTAGATCACAAAATAAATGATAGATTCACGGAGGAATACCAAAATCAAAGTTAGAACCTCACCTCCGTGAAGGTAAACCAGAAGATCACCTGAAAATCGCCAAACTGCTTCTAGCTCCTGGGAAATCATAATAAGAAATCTAAGTTCGAAATAAGATTTAATTTACCGTAAAAACTTGTTTTCGTGAACGGCCATAGCCCATAATTTGCGAACGCGAGACACCTATCACGAATGCAATGAAGAATCTGAACCCGATCCATGGACTTGCTCTTTGCAAACTCGATGCGGCAGAACCTTCCTCTTCACGAATGCGACCAAAACCTCGCGAATGTGAAGAGAAAAGCTACCCTATACTAGAAACAACAACCAACAGCTTACAAATTCATACCTAACTCTCTAGTGGACCCTTATAAATCATTGAGAACCTTTCAAATACAAGTAAATAGTAAGGAACGATTATAAACACAATCCACACCTGTTGGAATCAGCAAAATGCTGATGATCGTTGGCGCAAATGTTGATCATGGTCAATTCAAAATTTTCAAAATGAATAAAACCCATTTAATGACCCAAATCACTTTTGAATGCGTCGAGGTCCATGTAAAATATCTAATAAAGTCTTAAATCACACTCCGAACCTAATGAAACTGTCGAAACCCAAATTCGACTATTAACCCAAAATGATGACTTTGATAACTTTTTAAATCTTAAACCTTCAACTGAGAATCTTCCAAAACTCCATCTCATCACATTGCGTCATCCATCTTCGCAAGTCATAAACATTTAATGAAAGTCATTGAAAGAATCAAATGGAGGAACAAAGACATAAATCAAAAACGATCATAACGACCATTACTATTAATTAGGGAAATATTGTATTATAGTTCATATTGCTTGATTGAATGTTTGAGTGCACTCTATTCTGTGTTGACAATGTAATTTGGTAATTAGAAAGAAGGCTACTAATAACTACCCAAAGAATAACTCCTGTAGTTAATATTTCTGAGATAATATGTATTTCTTTTCTTTTCATAAAATGTGAGGATGTCTAGTCTTGAGTTAATGTCAGGTATATTCTTGGAGACACTCATCAAATTTGGAATCCAACATAATTCTAACTAAAAAAATACATCTTCTTCGTCTTTATCATCATCATCTTGTTGTACCTTACCTCTTGATGATAGACAAATTCATGAGGACTATAGTCCATAGCTACCATGCATACTTGATGACAAACAAAAGTAATAGCTGTAAAATGTGTACTATTTCTATAATCTGCTAGTGTGACCGCAAAGCAGAGGTCAAACACTGTGCTTACGTAGAACTAATAGTATTCAATCAGCGAGATTGCATCTAGGTTTTGACTCTCTCATACTTATTCACATGAGAGTTGTTTTTTCAAAACCTTGTTCTGAATATTTGCAATATTAGCTTTTCTCCAAGCTCTCTGGATAGCAGCCCCCTTGGAAAGCAAGAACAAAGCTCAAAAACAAAAAGCAATTTGTTTAACAGAGAATTCTAGTATTCACGTAATCTTGATTGTTGTTTTAGTTCTTATATTGATTAAAAAGTGTACACTTGCTCTTCAATATGAAGTTTGTAGGTTTTCTTCTTGTAATCGATCAAATTATAGGAGAGGTTGTCAACTTGAGTTAGTTGAGGAATGACTAGAGTTAGCGGGCACCAGCTAGGGTCAGCTGGTTAGAGAGTATGCAATAGAGAGCCTGTAGCAGAGGTTAATATAAGGAAGGGTTGGATTAAGAGCCCTATCCAAGGTGGTACTAGAGTCCTGTAATCACCACGCCGCCACAAGCTGTCAAAGTGGTAAATCCTACCCTAAGTGCAGGGTCGTGGTGTTTTTCTCCTTCCTGCAGCTGTTGAAATTTTTCCACGTAAATAACCCGTGATATGCTTATTGTTGATATCTGCTTTATCTCATAAAGGTTAAGGACATTAGTCTAACGCTCGCAGTCTTTAGACTCGGTAGTGAACTCCTACACTCATCATCCAAACACCCCTTTTCTTTCACTAGATCACCATATTTTTTTTTTTACCAAATAACTCCGTTTGTATGAGGTTGCTTATATTGCCGTTTTCAAGTTCATATTAAAAGAAGTGGTTGTCGAAAATAATCTTTTATCTAATAAAAACATAAGAATATATATATATATATATAAATATATTGCCTCTTTGGGACCCACTGGTAAACTTACATTGGAATTGTTGTTGTATCCACCAAACAATGTGAATATAGTATTATATAATTTTCCTGTATAATTATCTCTCTATTATACTTGTAGTCAACCTACATATCAAGCGGCTCTTGGAGCATCAGGCTGTTTATCTCAATAATGGGCCTTGCAGTAGAATAAGGTTTGGGTCTATCCTACAAATGATCCATGATTTAGTTAGGCCCATAAAAAGAAGAGCAACATGGAACAGGCCCGTTTAAATCTTTTGTAGGATCGTTATTAGATAAGCAGGCTGAAGTCTACATATACCCGATTTTTTTGGATCACATATGTAAGCCTAGCAAAGTTAGCAGCTCTACTTACTTCAAACAACTTCAGATATAGAATTACATTAGTTAAATAATTGTATCTTTGAGCCTTGTAAAAATTTATTTAAATAATCGTAAAATGAAATTACTCACATATTAATAAATTAAAGATATTTATAAAATTCACAAAACAAAAAAAAAAACATGTAATTCAATATTATTGATTGTATATCAAATTAATTAATCAATATTCAAATAAAATATTAAATTTAAATTTTTAATATTGCAATTTTGAGATTATGGTATTTAATATATTTTAAAATTATATATATATATAGTATCACTATAAAAATAATTATTTTGATATTGAAACTTGATTATTCTATCTCGCTTTGAAATATCTTTTTTCGTGTAATTGATCAATAAATGGAATTGCATGTTTGTATTTTCCTTTTGATATTTCTACATGTGTTGTATTAGTATGATATAGTTGAGATATTTTTTTGAAAAACATAATCATAATTTCATTATATTAGTATATATAAATTGAAGTTGAACAAACTAAGATTATTAATTTTTCGTACAATTAAATATCTAAATTTAATTATAAAATTTTAAAATTTTCAACTTTTAAATAATCACATCATTATTTCCTTTTTTAATTTTTTAAAAATCAAAATTAAAATAAATAAAAATATTTTTAATTATGTGTTTATTTTTGTATTTTAATTAAATTACATGTTTTTTTTGTTTTTTTAAAATTTGAAATTTAATCATTAATTTATAACTCTGACTCGTTTTTAAAAAGAAATTTATAATTAATTTTCCGCATCGCCAAAGAAAATTATGATACTACACACCAGCTTGAATGAGTGAATATAGGTAGACAAATAATTTCATTATTTTCTATTGAATTGTGTTTATATTGTACCCATATGAGGTAATCAGGCAATAAAAAGGTAAAATAATTGTGATCTCGAGCAATGTATCAACCCCACTAATTTGAAATACAAACGTGACATGAAGAGGACGCAATTGTGTCCTAATTAATTTAACTTTTCGGAAGCACACGAATTATTAGATTGTTGACGTAGTTAACTAAAGTTTTAATTTTAATTATGTATTTCGAATTTCTAGGCCGAAAGACATCATAAGTTGGCTATAATTATAAAATAATACTCCTTTTATTTTAAATTATCTATCATGTATTTCTTTTTTATACATTTCTAAAACTATTTTATTTTTATTATGTGTTAAGATATAATATATTTTTAATAATATATTATAAAAAAAAAAAAACCCCAAAAACAAAAAACAAACAATATAAAAAATATAAAAAAACTAAAAAAAATTGTATTTTAAAATTTTAAAATAATAAATAATTTGAGATAACTATTTTTAAAAATAACGACAAATATCATTTAACACGGTAAGAAATACTAGCAAATAGTTGGTAGAAAGTTTTAATTTGAAGGGAGAAACACCCACTGTAAATAAGCACGGGAGCATAAAGCATGATTATGAAGTTCATGCATATATATTAGTATATAAAAAATTGGACAAGCAATTTTGGATATGCATTTCTCAAACTGTTCTATTTTTTTTTAATTTAATAATGAATAGTTTGAGGGTTCATCTCCCAAGCTTGAGGGAAGCTTATATTTTGACCCAAGCGTGCAGTATATTTAGACTTTCCTTGAGAAAAAAAAATAATGTCTTTAGTAGTTTAACATGGGATTAAAATATGATGAATAATAGAAAAGGTCTGTTCAGTCATTTAAGCTATTAGCCTCTAGTTTATTTGTAGGAAGGCATAAACAGAAAGAAAAAGAATTAACTGTGAAAAAGTGGAACAATAACATAAAACTGTAAAACAAGTACCAAGTAGGTGGCATATATTATATATATACAGCAGATAATTTGTTTCTTAAACATTCGACCAACTGTAGAATATGGCAGCTTGAGCTTAATTACAACGTCTTGGTTTGAATAGAAAGTAACTATACTCTTTAGGATGCATGTCAGAGAGCAATTGATTAAATAAATAAATAAATAAAAAAACATAGTAGCATAGCAATTGGTAACTTATGGTATGGAAATTTCACTTTGTGCAATTGCTATACATTGCCTATCTAAGTAATGTACAAACTATTCGTATATAGATAACAACAATGATAATCTTTCCTTTTCAATTAAAGTTATTTATTTTCTTTAATTTTTATTTTATACCTCCTCTAAATAAAATAAATAAAAATATTTTAAATTTATATCGAACACATTGCCGCCACATTTAGTATGGAGTAGAGGTGTCTCATATATATAGTGTGAATATACCGGAAGCATGGCTAGAGTCGTATTAGATAAAACACAAGATTATTTTATCCTACATTTGGTGGAGACACTATTTTTGAAACTATTTATTTTATAATCATTTATATTATAATAATAAAAATTTATTTTAATTATATATAATAAAATAATTAATTTTATAAATATTTTAATTCGCTTTGTATAACTTTACCTATTCCATCCCTCGTATCAAACGAACTCTTATGTACCCTGATTATCGGGCGGGCTAAGCTGAGCAAAGCCAGAAAATGCTTTGCCCAAACTCCAAGGCACTGGGGCATGAGATGATGGAGGAGGTATAACAAAAGCAATTTTCTTTTTGCACTCTTCGAAAATGAAAGGTGCCTACTCCTAATAAGGACGAAATTTGGAGTCAGAATGAAAAGTGAAAAACCACAGTCGCGTATGCAGTGGTGTGGTTTGGTTTTGGCAGTATGCAGAGTGACACAAAAGGCATTGCTCATGTTCTTCTAATAACTTCCTCAAATTATATTTTATAGCCAAACTTTTTAAATTTTATTTAAATATTTAAATTAAATACATTTACATGATTAAAAATTATATATTTTCAATTTAAATTTTGAATTATTTTTTATTTGCTTGTATTTTCAAATATTTTTTAAATAGTTAAATTAATCATAATAATTTTTTAAATTATATTTTCATTGATATGTTATTATTGTTCTTTAATTAAACACATCACACTCAATTATAACAAGTCCGAAGTTTTACGATTTATCGAGGCTGATATATATAATTAAAAAGGTAACATATTTCAAATGATTAACTTATTTTATGTAATATGCATTTGAGAACATGTAATATTTTTTTTTAAGTTTGAATAAAAAATATTTAATAAAATCACTTTATATATGTTCATATACTCAATTGAAATAAATTATGATACAATGTATTTATATAAAATTTAGTGACACATTCAAAAGGCTATCTATGTATTAAGTCTAATTTATGATATATTCTCTCTAGCTTAATTTATATGATAATTTTAGTATACCTCAAACAAAGTGCATGTAATGTACAAAATTGTTATGTTTTATTTAAAATAATTCAATTCTAAAAATTCATTAATGTGATAATGATAGTTTATATAAATATTTAAAACCTCTAGATCATGAGATCATGAGTTTTAAATTAGTTTGGGCATGATTTAATTGAGATTTAAAAAGAGCCCCAAAACAGTATTTGAAGCCATATTGAAAATACAAAATATTTAAAATTTTATATTTCAAATTTCTTAATTAAAGAAATAATAGTTAATTGGATAATAAGTACATTAGTAATTTTCAACTATTAATTTATCTATTTTCAATCTTATTCATGTCCAAACGATCCTAAAAATCTCTCATGTTAGTTTTAAACTTTTTGTGTCTAAATAAACAATTACTATATAATTTTTAATTGTAATTCATGTGAAATTGTTTGATCAGATACAGCTATTTATATAAATATAATTATCTTATTAAAAGAAGAACTTTTTAAAGTATAAAAAATATTTAGTAAATCATTTATTCAATAATACCTTACAAATTGAGATGTGAATTGGAAATAATGCTAATAAAAGGAAATAGGAGAGATAGCAGAGGGAGCAGGGAGTTGTCGGGTAAAAGGGAGAGAGAAAGAGAGGAGGAAGCTTAACAACGCCGCACATTACAGCAAAAGCGGACAGCACGCGGAGGAGGAGACTGACTCAGTACGGGGTACCAGCAATTTGCAGGTCGCACCCCCCACTGAGTCCACCATATAGCTCTACCAAGTCCATAACCCCTTTAATACCCAACACCAAAAACGCCTGCGCCACCCTTAAACCTGCACTTACTGTGTCACTTTTATATGTTATTCCTGTATACATCATCCTTGAGTAGTTCTCCATCTAGTTTATTCACATTCACCTGATTAGTCATCCACCATGGAATGCTCTTGTTTATTCTTGAATAAAGTTATTCTGAGTAGTTTAATTGTGTATTTGTTTCATCTTTATATTATATAAATAACTTAGACAAAATTAAATTGAAAATATAATAAAGGAAAGAAATTAAAGGTTAATTAAAGATTTAATAAATTATATATAATATAAAATTATTAAATTTTAAAATATGAATTTGTCTTTTTTGGTTTTTTTTGTATTTTTAAGTTTTAATAATTAATCAAGTTAACTCGTAAGAAAATAAAAGTGACGTACAAATTGAGGCGAAGGAGATATTTAAATAACACTATACTCAATATATTCTCTCAAGCAGGTTTGAGAAGGGCTTACATATGTGTAATTCTTATTCTTTTACAAAAATTAAATAAGCTATTTTTTATAGTCTCTCAACTTAAAAATTATTAAAAAAATTGGAAAGAAAAGCAAGATTAAAATAATAAGATGAAAATATTGAAGAAAGAAAGTACGGATAATATACATATTAAGGACAAACAATGTAAAACAAACATGAGGTGGCTAAGTTAATTCAAATCATGAAGTATAAGATTCAAATTTCAGCATAGATAAAAATATTAAGTGGTTTTTTTCTTTGTTCTAGTTTTGGTGGATAAAGTTATCGAGTACCTATTACTGCAGGCGCAGACACGGTGTGAAAGCCGACCTGCACTCCATGTCATCCAAAAACAATAATATTAGTACTCTCTATCCCATTTATGTGACACACTTTTCTTTAATAATTAAAAAAGACACATTTTTATATTTACTAACAATTTAACTTTAAAAATTAAAATTTTCAACTTTTAAATAATCACATCATTATTTCCTTTTTTAATTTTTTAAATATTTAACTTTCAATTTCAAAATTCTTCCCATATTTTTTACACTCCATATTTAGTCAAAATATATCACATAAGTGAGACTAGAGTTTGTGCAATGAGATGGAAGCATAAGATAATGCTAGCACATAGTAATTATACGAGTAGAGGAACAAAAAGAAGCTTCAGACTAGGACCTTGCATAACCCCTACGACGCAGAAAACACTCTACTACCTTAATCCTATGCTTTCCCGTCAAAAGTCATGTCCTCGGTGATCTTTAGATGTGTTGTACATTTTCTATCGAATCACCTTTCCTAAAACTATCACCGTCAACCTCTCACACCTCATCACCGCAAGATTTTGTACTCCCTCCTCTCGCATTACACTAATCCACTCGCTGCTTTCTCTCATCTCTTCCATCACGATCAAGAGTCTTCCTTTGCCAAAGGTATCTTTGTTTTGATATTGTCTCTTCTATTATGCCCTTATATAAGCATCCTTATTTTTGCTACCTTTATCTTATAAATATGTGAATTTTTGACTAGCCGTAATCCACTCCTACAACATAAATCGGCCTAACAACCAATTTATAGAATTTTATCTTTTAAGTCTTGATGATACTTTCTTATCACATAGAATACTCGGATGCGTAGTCTCTATTTCATCTCTCCCACTCTAATAAGGTGTGCGTTTTTCTTATCGACCTCCATAATTTTTTGAATTATAGGTCAAAAATATTTGAGGATAGGGTATCCACTTGATTAAAATTGAAATATATAGAAGTAAATGAGTTTAAATATAAGAAGAGTAACGGGTTGGTTCGTATCAAAAATATATATCTAACTTGAAGTGATAAGAAAGGGAAAAAGAAAGATGTACGCGCTATTTCTTTTCCTAAGGGAATAGAGATGTACTAGGTACTGCATAATTGCATTAGAAAAGAAACACGTTTGACGGACAAAATGAAGGTGTCTTCGGGAGCTAAATTTAAGAAAGGTACATCAATTTAGACAAGAAAAATGAGAGTAGTACAAAATTATACTATCTGCTGTAAATTACTCCATAATGTGTTGCGAGATGGTGGTGTTTTTCATTAGCATTCAGATCGCATGACACCCCCAAAGGTTCCAAACCTAACATGCGTTTAATTAATTCAAAATTTTTAATTTTACTTTGTCTCATTTCATTCCTAATATAAGTATTTTTTAAGGACAAATAAGGCTTGCTTTAATGGTTGAGCACCTTCATCATCAATTAATAGGCTGAGGATTCAAGTAACTTTGAGGATAAGATAAGAACATCACTGACTCTTCTAATGTGTGAAGATGAGAAAAATGTACTTTTATAAGAAAGACAGAGAGTTTAGATGAACCACAAGAAACTAAAGTTACTTGAATATATTGAGCATTTCTAGTTTATGCATGTCGAAGGTTATTTTTTTCTCTTTTTGGTTTCGTGCAAATCAAATAGTAACTAAAATTTAACAGAGTGAACAATAAATGTTTATACTCTTATTCTGAAGCTATTAATTAACACTGCCAACAAATAAGTTAGTAAGTAGGAGTGCAAGTGAAACAAAATACCAGGTGACCATTGTTGATCATCTTGATGTATTGTGAATGAGCCAATTATCGTCCCATTTAGTTAGCTGAATCTTTCTTCTTTTTTTGTAAAATAAAATATTTTATTTTTTTTATTTTTTTTAGTTTTTTTATTTTAAAAGTTCACAATATATCTTATATGAGAAGACTATATTCATAAATATTGTCTATAACATTTTTTTAATAAATAGTATTACTTTTTGGGAGAAGGAAGGAAGGAATAATAATATTTAAATCCTTCACTTCAAACAATGAATTGATCAAATGTGCAAGTCCTCAATCCTTAATAACTTTCTTTAGAGCATAAATGTGTATATATATATCTATATATTCAAATCTTATGTTCAGTCAAGGACATAACATAAAAGTATATATCGTTTGAAAACCATGACATATTATTATTTATTTCGTTGATTTTTGATTTGATATAAAAATTTTTAAAAATAAAAAACACTTTAAATTATGTGATATTTTACATTAAAATAAGTCGTAATATCTCAAAATATTATTTAATTTTAAAATCTCAAAATATTGGAGAAAAGTTAAAATTAAAATATTATAAAAAGAAAATAAATATATATTTTAAATAGATTGAAAAAGAGTAAAATACAAATAAATAGATAAATAAATAAATAATTATAGAATTAAGGGCAAAATTATTTAGTGGTACTGAAAAGGAAAGAAAGGGAAAAGGTGAAAAAGAGTGAGAGTAAAAGTAACGCTTCATTGGATAGGGTGGGGTCAATTCAGCGCCAGATGGTCACTCTTTATAAGTTCACTCCGTAGTCTCGCTCTCACTCGGCTGACTGCAAGCAATTACTGTGACTGCCATTTTAACTTCCCAGCCCCTTCCTGAAATAAGTAACAATATTACCCGCTGAAAGCAAATCTATTCGCCTCACATTAAGTAATAAAGCCTGTGAGATAATTAATTCAATCTTTCCCCACTTTTCTTCTCCTATATTCCTTTGGTCTTTCTTTTCTTATTTGCCAAAAAGCAGCCAAAACGGGTCTACCTCTGTGGATGCTTGGTTCGGCGTCGAACGCTTGCGAGCTGATATGAATCGCCGCTCGCGTTACTCTTCCACCAGGTCCACATATATATACTCTTCTCATTCTTTATTTATTTGGTTTTGCTTTTAGCACCTAACTAAATGTGATTTTATTCGCAATGCACGTGAATCCTTTTTTATATATAGGAGTATTGACGAGCAATTCCTTGCAGCTGCAACAGCTCCAAGATGAATCCTCTCCTAATTTCGTCTCTGAAGTTGTCAACATCTACTTCCAAGAGTCAGAAAAGCTCTTGCGAAATCTCAGATCCTTGTTGTGAGTTTCTTTTATTTTTATTTTTTACTGATAATTAGAAGAGGTAAACTCACAAAAGCGATTTTACTACTTTATTATTGTGGGCATGATTTATTTTTATCAAGTGGATAAAAAAGGAGGAAAAAATTAGACTTTTGTTGAGGTTATATATACCTCTGAGATTGTATTCGCTACTTTTTTTTTCTTTTCCACTTTAATGATACAGCATTTTTTTTTTTTCAATGTGGCGAAAAAAAAAAAAGAACGGACAGAGAGTTCTCGGACTACAAGAAAATGGGAGTGCATTGAATCAGTTCACAGGAAGCAGCTCAAGCATTGGTGCCAAACGCGTCAGAAATGTCTGCGTCGCCTTTCGCGTTGCTTCCGAGCAGAATAACCGTCTTGGACCTAACTTTTTCTTATTTCTCATTTTAATTAATCGACTCCTCCATGCATTGTACACTAATTAATACTATCACAGTATTTTTAATTTGAATACACTCTTTAAAAAAATTATTCATTTGTAGAAAAAAAATATTGAAATGGACTGAAAAGAGTTTTTTTTCCGCAGATGTTTGAGAGCCTTAGAGTTGCTTGAGCATGAATATTGCTATCTCAAGAACAAACTTCATGAACTTTTCCAGGTAGGTAATTAGCGGCCGTTTGGCAATGAATAGTTTTAACTTTTTCAAAGTTGAATTCCAAAATTCAACTTGAATTTGAAAATATAAAGTTTTTTTATTTTTGGCACTTTAAAACACTCAAAAATTTAAACAACTCTAATTTATGTTCACGTGACTAAATATAACTCAATTTTCAACATGTATTTCACTTTAGAACAAAAATCTTTTCTTTTTTTAAATTTCATCAAGATATCCTAGCTACTTTACACTATTTTATAGTAGAGGAAAGTACGCCATGCATTAATTAGATAGATAGTATTCCTATAAAAGTTATTGTAATGAATCTGTAGCATTAAATAGTTCTGACTGCGTTTCGCGTTACAGATCGAGCAGCAAAGGCTGCTAGCAGCTGCAGTCAGGTACCCAGTCCAGCACTAAAACAAAGCAGGAAGGGCTAATGAGATGGATAGAGTAACTTAGGTTTTATTTATTTTTATTTTTTGGGTGTCTTTTTGAACTTTTTAGGTATGGAGGGAATGGAACCAATTAGCTAGGACTCTCACGTTTTTAGGTAGTTTGAATGTAGTGTGCACCAGATTCTTGGAATTTAAGTTTGAGATTCGGCTTTAATGAATTCCCTTATGGAAATGCTACTTTTATTTTTTCCACGTACTAACAGCAAAAAGCATCCAATCAAAATCTTGCTTATCAAAACCAACATCAGTCAAATTAAATGAGTGTGTTTTCTGCATGTTAAAGAACATTTTTTTTTGGCCGCACACACCAACGTCGCCAAGTCCAACCAGCAAGGATCCTTTCAAGATTCTGCATTAAATTATGTGGGTGTTCCTGCAAGCTAAATTAAACTCTAGCCTATAGTAAACTACTAAGGCACAGCTCACAGTTGAGGCATTTTGCTTTCAAAATTTAAAAGGATCAACTTTGAGAGAGAATACAAAGTAAAATGGAAATTAATTAAAATTTATGTTTCTTTGATGAGTTCCGACCTTTTGGGATACAGATTGATCCTAAGGATACTGATTTTGATTCATTCGATCCTCCGTATGATTGGGCTGGGACATCCAAGAAAATAACTTTCATGAAAGATTAATTAATATTGATTTATGAGAATCATATATTCTAGAGGTTTACATAATATTTTCTTCATTTCAAAATAAGTGATGTTTTTAGTTTGTATAATTTTTTTAAAAAGTATTCACATTTAGAAAATAAAATATATTGATCCTCCATAAATTTTTCGATAAAACCGAAATATTATTTCCTCCCCTTTCTTTATGATATACACCTTTTTGATTGGCACAAAATTTTAAAACATAAAGGAAGACGTTGTCATTTCCTTATAACATCGCAATAACTGGGAATCGGTTTTCGAAAATTATAGAGTGTTGTAGGGAATAAAATCCATAAATTATAACTTTTCAATAATTTTATCGCGGACTTCCCAAATTTCACAAATCACCACGTTATTTATCAAGAAATTAATATAATTAAATTTTTAATGAGTTCAAAAATATGTGATATGTTTTAACTCATAGAATCGATGTTTATGCAAGCAAATAAAATTAATGCTGAAATGATTAACATGTAAAAGATATTGGACAAAGTATTCAAAGTAATAGAACTCAAAGCAATAAGTTTAAATATAAAATCGGTAATCTAAATAGTAGCTTTCGGATCCTGGATATCCGAACTGTGTGTTCTTTAGCCATCTTCCTTTGATGAATATGAGAGCCAAATTAGTCAAGAGAGAAAGAGAGAATTATCATAAAATAGTAAGATAAGGAGTCTCGTATATTTCAGAATCTATCTTTACAAAGTGTCACTATTTATAGATATTAGTTATGATATAATGATGAATAATTTTCATAAATAGTACTATATAATAAAATAATTACATAAAATAACATATTTTTTCTTAATAAGATAAGTTAATATTTTTTATTTATTTTTTGATAAAATTAATGAAAATTTTGAGTGTTGTATTAAAAATTCAAACCTTACTACATAACGGCTCTATTTAATATCTTAAATTAACTAAACTTGCATATTTAATGGGAGAATTTACATTTTGATTTTGATTTTTTTGCCATATGTAGAAAAGTTTAAACAATTAATCCATTGCTGAAAACTTTAAAAATCACATATTTTGTGGGAATTAGTATAGATCTAAAATCATATATTTTGAATTTTTTTTCTTTTATTTATTATATCATCGTTGCAGGTTTGGAAAATTTTTAATTTCTTTGGTTACCAATGTTTCGCCCGTCTCTAAAAAAGTCCAAGTAGTTTATCCGATACTGATGTATTGTATCATTAATATGAAAACAAATTATGTATTATAAATGTGATAACTGTGATACAAGATGAATATTGTCTATTATTCTTACGCCTATTAACGTATCGACACATTTAGTATTGTATCATTAATATGAAAGCAATATTGTTGAAGTCGTTAATTGTATACTGCAAAATAAAAAAGGAGAAGAGGTTGTATCAGAATGCTATATAACTCTTATCAAGATATTATCAATTGATACATTCGAGTATTGTATCATTAATATGAAAACAAAGCATGTATTACAAAATGTGATAACTATGACATAAGATGAAGATTGTTCTTATCATTCTATTATCGAATGATCCTTCTAGTACATTATATATCTAACCGATACAAGCCCGTATAAAAAAACATCTTGAAATCAAAAATAAAAGACGAAGATAGTCTGTATCAATACGTATCACTCGATAATAATCGATACATACCGTATTAACTCTAATTCTAAAGCGGCAAAGATCGCTATCAAATATCCCGATTCATACTCCAACACCATTCCTAGTAGAACTTCTTTATCTCTACCGCAAATTCCCCCACGGCCGCCTCCTAACCCCACGCTACGATTCTCCTTGCGCCTTCGCTCTCCGATTTTTCCTACAGCCCGGGATGTCGATCCGACTTCCTCTTCCTTAATCGGGTATGAGGTAACCGTGTTCGAAGTTGTTTCCGAGCAAAGATTAACAAGAACACCAAAAATGAGCATCTCTTCGAAGTCGTTAATGTTGAAAGGGAGAGAAGATGTGTCTTCTTCACCAAAATATTTGAATATTTTTTATCTTTCTCCAAAGATCTCGTAATTTTCTCGCATCCGTGACGTCATGGTTGAGAGAGAGAAAGAGAGAGAGGGAGGTTTTGGAGGAGAATTGCCGACAGGGAGAGAAAACGGTAGAGATTTTGGGGGACGTAGAGATTTTCCGTTGGTTACAATGACATAAAAAGGGAGAGTAAATATGAGAGAGAACGCGGTAATTTGAAAAAAAGAATCAAGAAAATAGATACAAAAATAAATATTAAAAAAAAAATGGTAACTAGCTACTTTATGTAATTATTTTGCTACTTTTTATAATTTATTAATAGGCTTGCTAATTACTGTAAAGTAAAATTTGCTTAATTATGTAATTTTTCCTATTAATAATTTATGAAATTGTTCCACTTGAGCCCTATAATACATAAACATTGAAATCACTTCTATCCTTATTGTATCTTTACATGTGTTAATTATCAACTCGCCACGTTGGTGGGAATCTTTATATGATTCCTCCTATGTATAACCGTTCTTTTAATACACTGAGCCATGAACATGATACCGGAACGAGTCAGACATTCTTCCTTATAAGTTTTACTACTTAAAGTTGTAGCACATCTTTCTATCTTTTAGATGATAACTTCAAACATAATTACTGAAATTTCGCTACTTCTTTATTCAATGATTAATTTGACTTCTCTTCATTAATTATACTTTAATTCCATATGATATCGTCATAATACCAACCATGTATTTGATATAATTTACCTCATTCAGGTACTAGCTATTACTACTCATAGGGACTCAACAGAGTCTTGAAAGGCTATGGATAAACCAAAGTTGGATTGGCGATAGCTGCACCAAGTTTATGGTTTGCCATCAGGCCAGCCCAGTATCCAGAGAAAATCCAGTCTGCCTAAAACACATTGCAGGGTGCATGCTTCTTAGTTACTGGGCCTTGATGTCAAGGCTGAACTGAGTTTTCTAGTTTGGGGCTGATTTGTTAATAGGCCTGAAGGCCTACAATTCCATTGTTCAACATAAGCGTAGACGACAAATAGTCCAGCCTAACGGTATTATTTGAGAAATTTTCATAAATAGCTATAATAAATTATAATAATAATTATTAATTATAGTATGAATTTATCATTCGTAACAACTGTTTAAGGTGTCAGACGCATTATATTCATTGTATTCATACGAATATAATCTATATCGACTTCATAAATGCATATACAACGGCAAACAACAAAAATACAAGAATTATATTCATTCCCTCAATTTTTAATTTCACTTATATTCATTTACTCTTGTATTATTTATTTTTATTTGCTCTAATTTCACTTGTATTCATTTACTCATTCCCTCCGTTGTATCAATTGTTACCACTCAGATTACGTATTCATTCACTTTATTAATAGATTAATGCATAATCTTTGGATGTGTATCAAGTCACAATAAGTTAGGTATCATTTTACTGATGAATATGGGTGGACACACATAGATCATCAAAATATATATATAAGGAACTGTATTCGCTTTTGTATTACCTATGTATTACCTATATTCATTCTAGCTTCTAATTTGAATTGCATAATCCATTTTTGTATTACTTGTATAAAATCTCTAGTAGGTGCAAAATCAAGGTGAAAAATACATAAATATAGAGATTTGGTTAAAATTTCCTCCTTCTCGGATATAAAAATAGAGTAAAAAAAAAAATTGAGAGAGAGAGAGAGAGAGAGATTGAATGAGGTGAGAGAGAGATTGAAAGAGATTAGAGACTTTTTCTTATTTGCAATTAATTATAAATATAGCCATGCAAATAATAATTACATTAAATATTAGCTAATAATAAATATATAGCATAAATTTGTTATATCATATAAACTTTCCTATTATTATTGAGAAATGATCATCTAAAATTTTCCAAATTAGTTATTAATTAGTGAATCTAATTTGTGAAGCTCACTAAAATGCTTGTTTGAAGTCAGGTAAAAATCTACTTTACTTTTAAGAGATTTTGACCCCAAAAGAAAGACAGATGATTGCAATATATACGATAACTGTAAGAAGAGAAGTTTCATTTGGCCAAATGCTTAATTGATGTTCCACCAGCTCCTCCTTTTTGTCCCAAATTATCATCCACGAAAACATTACAAATATCTCATCCCATTTCTGTCAAATTACAAGTGGCAAATTAAAAAGCATGTGCTTTTTTTTTTTTTTTGGTTTTCTTATTACTTTCCACGCGGGCGCACACATTCTGCAAACGAGTTCTCATTATGTCTTTTTTTTTTTAAAAAAAAAAAAACAGCTGGATCTATAAACTTTCCAATATGTTAATTATGGACATTGATTTGCTACTTAATATAAGTTTGAGAAATCAAGACAATACACAAATAATTAAGGATATTACAAATTGATTTCTCATATGATCATCTAATAATTAGCTTCGCTTGGTTATAGATTTTCGTTGAAACATGTAGCTAGCTTGAAAGTTTAAGTTATGTTTTGATATGCATTTTACTTGAAATTATTATTTGATTTTGTAAGTGGAAGTTCTAAATACTACAAAACTTATTATCTCAATACAGATATTCAAGATAAATTTTCAAAATGATGAAAAATTCAGGTCAAACGCTACTTTATTATCTCATAAAGCTTACTTTTCTTCGATTCCAATATTCTTTAATAAAGAAATTAAAACCTATTAATTAAATGATCGATAACATGAGACATCAACTTGAAATTACATGTACATGACCGACGTGTATATAATAAAAATGTCAACCTCTTATACCATACAAATTACGAAAAACACCCTAAATTCCAACATAGTGGTCAATAGGCACGCATAATAGCCCACACATTTGAAATTGGCTTCTCAACAACAACCATAAGCTCTTGTCTTGTAGATATTTCCAATCTTATTAATCGGTTGACCTAAAAAAGAAAAAGTTACCACAACTGCAATTATAGAAAAAGTCTACCAACTTTAAAACAGAGCAATCTAGAAATTTTGTTACAGTTGAATGGAATATTGAGAATACAAAAACCCACCATGTATTCCAAGTCAAAGTTATGAATACATAATTAATGTCATAATTGCTGAAATTTTGTCAACTGTAGCCTATTGTAGGATCGGCAATAAAGTGGCATTTAATTTTTGAGTTTGAAAAGCTGAAGGGAAAAAATTGCAATTTAAAAATAACAAAATATTCCATTAAGGAATATGTAATTTAGCGGTAAATTATTTTTGGCTTGTTATAGTAAATACTCAGAGTTCGATTCATATTGCTAAATTTTTTTTTAATAAAATGGTCAATTTTTAATTTAAGGAAATCGATGAACGTCGAATTTAATGTAGATTGTCCTATCGATTTTCTTAAACTGACCCAGCCAATTCCGATGTTGTCTGTCTATTTTGATCCTTAATTTTTAACCTACTATTTGAATAAAAATTTATAGTAACAAAATACCTGATATTTATTTTGAAGTATAAATTTTAATTATTAAATTAAATAATATCATGTAAATTAGAATGAAAGGAGTAATTATTTTTATACAATTTGTTCAAAAACAGGTGACACCTGCATTGCATGCAATTCGTCGCTCTGTTGGCTGCCAATTTAAGTAATTAAAAAATGATGTCTTTGTGAACGTTAAAAAGCAGCGTCATTTTCATTTTTAATAAATTAACAAGTGCATGATCAAGATATATACTATCGTACAAAATCTTTTCCCATTTTACATTTTTGACTGCATTGCTCGTATGACAAATGTCTATTTTATTATAGATGGGTTTAGTAAACTACATTATCCACTATATCTTTATTATATCTTCTTATCTGAGATATTCCGAGGGTTGGTAAAATCTTTACTTTATATAGTAGAGATAATGAGACACGAGTGAATTTTGGGCATGTGTGCATGGACACTGTTACATCATATTTCCTTATGTAGGTGTGTTAATTTCTAAATGTCTTTGATTTTGGCTTCCTTCCTCTGACTTTGATAACGTTTTGCTAGATAACTAAAAATGATTGATTTAATTTTATAATGTGATTTAAAGCGATTATTCTTTTCCCTTTCAAATTTATGATATCTTTTAAAATTAAATGTAAAAAATAGAGCCGTTAAAATGAGTTTGGCTTTTGAGACTAGTCCAATTTAACCCACTATTAGGGAAGAATTGTGTTAGCAGCTTTTAAACACATTTAAACCGAGGCTTATAGCTCAAATTTCAGCCACCGCCTTTTATCTCTGAAGTTTGACCTAGGTCATTCTATGGGCCAAAAAGATTATTCAATTTAAGTTTAAATTTAAAAATAGCATTATTGAATAAGTCTTAATAACTTACACTATACTTTACTCATTTAACGTTAAAATCCTAATATTAAAATTTCTACTCACCAAATATAAAAATTGCATCAATTATGAAATGTTCAAACACTTGTTGCAACTCGAAATTAGTTGCATGACTTTATCCAAATTCAAAATGGTAATATTTTGAATAGAATTTAAATGTTAGCTAATTTTGATATATACTTATTTGATAATGTTTAACTAATTAAATTTGCTTATGAATATAGACGAAAATAAAGATGTAAATTAAGATAATTTTATCGATTCAAATATGCTCTGACAATGTGTTGGTATCAATACGTTATGTTATCGTAGAATTATGTACTTTCGTATAATTATATGTTAGAAATGTTAATAAATTGTCATACCTATAAATTTAAATGTTTATTGACAATTTTTTTAAACTCCACTAGGCTTGAATTGGATTGATGGGCTGGACCATTTTTGACAGCTTTAGCAAAAGTACGACTGGAATCATGTCTATATGTATTGTGCTTGGTTTCACGTGGAACTTTCATTTGTCGTTTTTTTCCGACTTAGGCTTCATTTGTTTTATTAAAATTTAAATACTTATTTTGTTTGAAATATTTTAATCATTAAGATTGCGATAAATAATTTTCACCATCACTCTATTCAATCACCAGCCTCCAACATTAACCACCGCCACCATTACCATCGCTTAACCACCACCACCATTACCACCTACACTTATCACCATCATTAACTATCATTACTATTCTGGGCGATCGTCTTCGACATCACAACAACCACTGCAACCGTCACGTTGCTAATTATTACCGTCACTGCACACACATACACCACCTCCATTATTATAATTATATATATATTCACCGGCCGCTATCTCTACTACCACTATCACTTACTACTACCACTACCATCAATTCCTACTATCAACTACCATCACCATCACAACTAGCACATATGTCAACTACTATTAACACATCACAACTACAACATATTCTTCAAACACCACCATCAACACCAACAACATCTAACGTCAACCACCTTCACCATGAAAACCGCTACTACCAACCGTCACCATCATGTCGGCCACATAACACTAACCACCGCCATAATCATAACTATCACTACCACAATTAACAACCACTACCATCAAACACAATACCATGACCACTACGACAAACCATCTCCACCATCACTAGCTAATATAAATATTTATTTTTATCTAAGAATAAATTAATTTTATTAAATTAATTTTTTCAAAAAAAATAAAAAAAATAAAAAAAATAAAAAAAATAAAAAAAATAAAAAAAATAAAAAAAATAAAAAAAATAAAAAAAATAAAAAAAATAAAAAAAATAAAAAAAATAAAAAAAATAAAAAAAATAAAAAAAATAAAAAAAATAAAAAATATCAAATTTAAATATTTTAATCTTAATAAAAATAAACTCGATCTTAAAGTACAGTTCTCCCCGCCAGTGGAGTTACAACGTACGAAAAGAAGTTACCCTTCCCCAAGAGGATTGCATTTTTCTTCTCGTCTTCTAGATTACATGTAATTATTTTCATTTAATTTTATATATTTATTATATTAAAATAAATATTTAATCTTTTATTATCTTAATTAATAATTAAAATAATATATCAATTCATATTTATTTTATTTTTATTATTAAGTATTATTTTAGTTTTTAGTATTAGATAATCTATCATAATTAAGAGTGATGTAGTAAAATTTTTATTTTATTTATTATTTTTATAATAATATTCAAGTTAAATATAAATAAATAAATATGAACAAGCTAGTATATTTGATGAGATCTTTTATGACCTATGTAATTATAATTATTTTTTTTTTATATTAGAAATTAGAATATTATACGGTTGGCTGATCACTGTCTCCACAATATTTGGTTCCCACATACGATCCAAAAAAATATTAAAACGAATTTCATATTGTAATGCTACTTGCAAACTTTGATCGAATGAATTAAAATATAGATACACATGTACTAAAAGTGAAAGTTAGAGTATTCATCTAAATTATATTGCAAGATTTCAATTAATTTCTCTATTTTCAATTTAGATAGCATATTTTCTTTTTAATTCATCTTAAAAAATATCTTTTTTGAAAAATCTGGAACAGAGGCAGTAATATTTAATACTCCTGAAGATCATAAATAGAGCCACTTTACTAATAAATGCACACCACAAGTGTCTCTTAGCGAGTCTCGGCACATCTTCTCAGACCTTCCTTTTGGCTTCTTCAGTCCTTCAATATATGTACTCTCATTTCATTTCCTAGCAGCTTTTCTTTCCAAAGTCAGATTTGAAGCAAAAACAATAGAAATGAAGAGTAAAGTTGTTGTTGAAGATGCGTTCGTTTACAGTGAAGAGACGAATCTCACTGTTCGCAAAACCTCCCTTTTCTTCACCGGCGATGGCTTCACTGCCTACGACTGCAAAGGCCAGCTTGTCTTCCGAGTCGGCTACGTACGGTCCCGACTCGTGACCTGGGTGAATCCCGTTCTCATGGACGCCGCTAAGATGTCTTCTCACTGTCCGCCGTAAGGTATAAATATACATATACTCACCAATACTACTTTTTTTCTTCTTTCAGTCAATTTCTGATTTTGCAATTTACGGCAAAAAGTCTGACTCGAAAAGCTAATTGACTCAGTTATGTCAACTCTGATTTTTTGCAATTTTTGAAACAGAGGCCGAGTTTGCATAACAGTGGAAGGCTATTTAGGGGAAAGAGAAGAGGGGCAAAAGCCAATATTCAGCGTTCAGATCCTCACACCGGAAGATCTAATGTGACGGTGGAGGTATACAGCAATCCGGCGGAGGAGTATCAGATCGAAGGGTCGTTTGCACAGAGAAATGCGGTAATATTCTTCGACGCCGATAAGGTATCGGTGGCTGGAAATCCGACGGAAAGTGGATGCTTGTGCTAATGTGGTGCTTGGCAAGACGTTTTTCTCTCTCCATAAAGCAAGGCTGGTTTTGACCTGCGCCTTCGCTATGGGATTAGTACTCGTGCTTGATCAAATTCAAGTTGACGATTTTGCTGATAATCGGGTCGATGCCGACCCAATCACCGATGATCCCAATCTCTCTTCTTAGTTTTCCATTCCTTATCACTGTTTTATAAAATTACTTTCTTCCTTTTTTTTTTCTTTTTATGTAAAATAAGAAATCCTACTAACTGAAGCAAGTATAATACACTTTTTATGTTGCCAAATGCCAATACTGTAATCTTTATTATATATATTTTACATTTCACATTAAATAAAAATAAATTAGTGCATACATATATTATTTAATAACCTTAACCAAATAATGTAATATTTACGTAACTTCAATGTTATGCAAAATTTATATCAGGATTAATTATTCCTATGTTACAACCACATGATCCCTTAGGTGTCATTTGGTCTAAAATGAAATATCTTAATTATAATTCTTAAAAATAAAATTAAATTATAATTTGAATAATTTATTTTATTTTTTTTATTTTTTTTATGTATTTTAATTTAATTGGGTATTTTAATTAAACATGAATTTAAATTGGTATAATTTATTTAACAAAGGTATCCAAAGGAACTGTTAGTAAGATAAAACAAAAAGAATGAATACCGTTTAACCAATTAATCAAAAACATTAGAATTGCTTCTTCAGTGGTCCTCTGTCAATTAATACAGGATCGTTCGTTTTCTTTCTTTCCTTATCATGGTGGACCTTTAAATGGGACTGCTAAAATCATTTTGCCCTTCCGCCCCAATTTCTAAAAAACAAAATCTTACGTCACGGTTAAATTCACGGTTTGGCTTAAAAGTCAAATCAAATTGTAAATTAAATTAATTAATTAAAAAATTAATATTTGATTTAGTTTAATTTTAAAAATCGATTATATTTGGTTTGATTTATAGTTTTACTAAAAAAAAATTAAAGAAATAATCAAATCGAACCGATAAATTTTATACGTAAACTTTATAATTATTTGAATATATGTTTGTAGTTTTTCATAAATTTAAATATTTTATATCTTTTAATCATTAAATTTTTTTATTTTTTTTATTTTTTTTATTTTTTTTATTTTTTTTATTTTTTTTAGTTTTTTTAATTTTTTCAATTTTTTTATTTTCTTTGCTAAGACATTCATCTACTCTTCATCGCTTACCTCTTTACTTTTAAAGAATTGACCATTCTATATGAAGTTGTATATTGTTTCTGTGTGGATATTAGATATGTGAAGTGGAAAAACCTCTACATTTATGCAAATTAAACATGCTAAAACTTTGGAATAGTGTTGAAAAATAATAGAAGATTCAGATTCATTCATCTCGTGATAGTAGATAGAAATTTGTTGATTCCTAATGTTCACTTGAAATAATTATCTCATTTCTCTGTTGTTTTACTATTATTAATTTATCATTAGCTAGTTATAAACAGAAAATCCGAACCAAACCGATGGTTATTTATTTTATTTGGTTTGGTTTGGTTTTAAAAATTTAAAAACCAACTAAATTGGTTTGATTTTGGTTTTAATCAAAAACCGACCCAAATCGAACCATGAACAACCTACCTTAGATTGTGGTATCGGCTATTTTCCACGAGTTCCCAGCTTCCTCTGCCCCCCGTCTTCTTGTTTTTTTCTTTTCCTTTTTTTTTTATAATGCGCCTTGCGGTTGAAATAAATTTATGATTTAAAATTTATAAATTTTAAATTTATTGATAAATATATATAACTCATTTTAATTATGGAGTTCAGAATAAATAATTATTGCATACTTGGTAGGTTTTCTACTGCAAATGCAATGTCTAGACAAAATATCATGTTGAATTGTTCATTCGAATACATATCTTGTAGTATAGTTCATCCCTTGAACCAAATTAAAGATCTTTATACAAGTGAACCGTAATATAATTAGACGCTGTTTTAGGCAAGATGTTTATTAATCTTGCTTATTTGTTGTGTACTTTTAACCTGAACTTTGAATCTTTGCACTCCTTAGTCCATAAATTGCTATTAAAAAATATATTGTTAGACTAGCGCGATTCGTTTTGATTTTTTCAAGATCTGCTCCCTTGCTCAACTTTTATTTTTCTCACCCACCTTTTAAATCGGTCAATTGTTAAAAGGCTAAAAACTCCATTTTGAATATTTATGCGTTTTCTTTTACAGTCAAACCTCTCTATAACAGTCATTCATTATAACAACATTTTACTATAATGGCCTGATTTTCTCTTAAACCGGTTTGCCATGTTATATTTTACTTCTCTATAATAGCAGTGACGTTCATTATAGTGGTACACTCTTTGTAATATTACCTCTCT
>JACEIK010003341.1:0-55832 GCA_018107945.1 Datura stramonium | reverse complement strand
GTGAGTTTCAAGTACGAATATTTAAAGGGAAACATTATACTAAAATAGTATCAACCAGCTGTGATCGTAACTTCATGAGGAAAGACTTTGGTTTTTTTACATTCACACTCTTTCTATTTTTTTTGTTTAAAATGATTAACTGTTGAAGATGGAAGTTAGAATCTGTTGAAGAAGGAAATCAGAATCAAGAAATTAGTTGGTAGTTATAATTAGTTAAAGAAGTTAGAGCAGTTAGTTATGTTAACTGCCATCAGCTTATTCATTCCTCTAAAGACTAACTGATTAATGAAGCTTAAGAGGACTAGCTCTCATCTATAAATACAGGTTATGTACATTGTATTGAAAATAAGTTTTCATGAATAAGATTTTACATTCAACAATATTGTGTTCTTACTTCTTCTTCTTTACTACTTCTCCCGTTCTTTCCTTCTATTTTTCTTCTCTAAATATCATCATATTGATCTTCTTCGTCATTCATCTATATTCAAGAGTTCATCATAAAGAACTCTTGTAAATGCTCATGGTATCAGAGCTATTGAGTTGTTCTATTGAAAACTCTAATTCATTGCTGAAGGTTTGATTTATTAGTGAAGTTTTCTAGGATTATCATTCTGTTCTTGAATTCGAAATTACTGAAAACCTGTGGAAGAATCAATGGCACATCCTGTGAATTAAAGTTGTGGTCAAGCAGGTCTGGTTTCAACTACAATTGACAACAATCATCCTCTCTTCCTACATGCTTCAGATGTAAGTGGAATTTCTTTAATTTCTCTTCATCTTACTGGTTCTGAGAATTATGTTGTATGGAGCAGATCTATGCATATCGCATTGCTTGGTAGGAATAAGTTAGGCTTTTTTGATGGTAGATGGAAGAAAGAATATTTTAAGGAGGAGCTGTGGGATCAATGGGAGAGGGTGAATGTTGTGGTGCTTTCTTGGTTAATGAACATAGTGTCTAGCAATCTTCTCAGTGGTATAGTCTATGCATCAAGTGCTTATGTTGTTTGAGAAGAGCTGAAAGAGAGGTTTGATGAAGCAAATGGCTCAAGAAATTTTAGCTCGCATAGAGAGATTGCCACTTTAACACAAGGAACACAATCTGTAGCCAGTTACTACACAAAACTCAAGAATTTGTGGAATGAGTTTGAAGCATTGGTGTCTTCACCAAATTGTAGTTGTGCAGGAGCCAAGGAATTCTTGGACTACTTACAGAGGCAGAAGCTGTACCAATTTCTTATAGGCCTCAATGATTCTTATTTGCAAGCAAAAAGTCAAATCTTGCTAATGAAACCCCTCCCTTCTATAAATCAGGCTTATGCCATGGTGATAAATGATGAGGGACAAAAAGCTTCTACTTCTGCTTCTAGTTCTACTAGTCTGCTAGGATCTACACCTAGTGGATATGATGGTGTTGTCATGTACTCCAAAACTGCATACAATAAGTACAAGAAAGATTATAGTATGTAGTGTGATTATTGCAAGATAAAAGGGCATACTAAAGAACATTGCTACAAGATGGTAGGATATCCTCCAGGTTTCTATAAGAAGAAAAGGAATGGAGGATATGGTGGACCTTTTGCACATAATGCACAAGTGGAAGAAGATAACTCATCACAACACTCTGGAGGTATCCATAACAAGAACATGGCTGCTGCCTTGTCATCTGGCAATGCAGGTCAAGAATTTTTCATAGCCAATGCTGCTGGATTATACCAACAGGTGAAAACAAATGGAACTAGAGCCTATGTCTTTACTAAAGAGAAGTATGAGCAATTGATACAAATGATAAACAAGAATAAGTCAAGTAGTTCCTCCAGTGCCAATCTCAATACCAATGCAGTAGGTAGTGAAGGCTTACCAAGTATGACTACAAAAGAGGTTAGCACTGCCTTGTTAGTGTCTAATTGCTCAGATGAGTGGATCATAGACACAGGGGCAACTAATCACATGGTCTCCAACACAAGTATGTTAAATAAGGATTCAATAACTAAAGTTGTAAATCCAAAAAAGGTGTATCTTCATAATGAAGAAGTGTCACTAGTAACTCATACAGGTACAAGTACTATTTCTGATAAAAATACACTTAAACATGTGTTTCTAATTCCATAGTTTAAGTATAATCTTTTATCAGTCTCAAAAGCCACAAAGGAATTGAATTGTGTTGCCTTGTTCTATCCTGACTTTTATCTTCTTCAGGATATCTCAAGTGGGAAGGTGATGGATATTGGTAGAGTAGAAGATGGTCTATATCTACTCAAACAGCTTGGCATCATTAAAAGTGCTTTAACAGCAGAAGTTCCTCAACAAATAAGTCTTAGCAGTAGTGAAATTAGCTTATGACATAAAAGATTTGGACATGTTTTCATCTCCACTCTGCACAAACTTCTGCCTAGTAAACTAGCGAGTATAACAGAAATAGTTAATAAATGTCCTATTTGTCCTAGTGCAAAACAAACAAGTCTGCCATTTCTTTTAAGTAGTATAAGGAGTGTTTCTTCTTTTGATATTTTGCATATGGATATCTGGGGTCCCTATAAGATACCTACTGTGGATGGACATAGATATTTTTTGACAATTGTTGATGACTATACAAAAATGACATAGATTTACTTGTTGAAATTGAAATCTGATGCTTGTGTTACTATAAAGTATTTTCTGTCTTATGTGAAAACTCAATTAAATAAAGCAGTAAAGGTGTGTAAAACTGATAATGAGACTGAGTTTGTTAATGATATATGTCAAAATATGTTTTAAAAACTAGGTATAATTCATCAGAAAATCTGTGCTTATTCACCACAGCAAAATGATATAGCTGAAAGGAAACATAGGCACATACTTGAAGTAACAAGAGCTCTTAGACTACAAACAAACATTGCTATTAGATTTTGGGGGCAGTGTGTTTTAGCTGCTGTATACATCATTAATAGATTACCATCATCAGTAATAGGTACTTCTCCATATGAGAAGTTATACAACAAGAAACCTTCTATAAATCATTTTAGACTACTAGGATGCTTATGCTATGCAAAGGTAGTAAATCAGATTGATAAGCTTCAGTCAAGAACCAAACCAACAGTATTTATGGGGTATTCAGAAGTCCAAAAGGGATATATTCTGGATGATTTGAATAAACATATGTTCTTTGTTAGTAGGGATGTAATATTTAAAGAAAATGAATTTCCTTTCAATATGCAACATTCTGATGTCCCATTGTTTTCTCAAACAGACTTATCTACTGATTATGTTACAGATGTTAGTAGGCCACATAATAAAGCTCAACTTGTTGAGTCTGTTCCAACAATTACAATTGTCAATCCTACTGATGAGCACACTATATCTGATAATATTGATTTCAAAATTGGTAACACTAACATACAAACACAACAAACTGATACAACTCAAGCTAGACCTGTCAGAACATCAAACAAAACCAAACAGCCTCCTATCTGGCTAAAAGACTTTGTGTCTCTAAGTACCATTAAGGATACTGCTTATGCAATATATAACTATGTATCTTATGAACAACTTTCTCCTAAATATCAGTCATACTTATCTGCTTTCTCTTCTATTTCAGAACCTAGTAGTTATTCAGGGGCTATCAAAGATCCTAGATGGATACAAGCTGTCACGCCCCGCCTTGGAGGGTATGACTGGCACCTGGTGCCCTAGTAGGACCTGGACTGCTAACTGGTGATTCTAAGCACAACTGGTGTCTGGCTAGCTCTATTCCTGATTTCTGGAAACAATTGGCTATATAACGGCTGTAAACACAGCCCCCGGCCGACTGGGCCTATAGCCACCTGCATATGTAATAACAGCTAACCAGAGACATACTCAAAATAAGGAACCTATGCGGGCCGACAAGGCCACCATGTTGTCTAGTCATCTGAAACTCAACCTAGAGAATACTAAATAACTACGTGACCGGCAAGGTCACCACTACTATCTGACTATGGCTCCACACGGCCAACATAAACAGAAATGCTAAACAACTATAACAAAATGCACGGCCTCACACGACCGGCTCAACTGACCACAGGGAGATAAATAGATACAATCTGATATTTTACTGTAAGCCTCTATGTTGTACAATAAAAGGAAATAAACTGCACCTCTAAATATCGGGCTCGGATGGTGATGATATAGTTTGTTGGAATAACGAGGATCGCCTCCTTGTCTATGGTACTGCGGGCAAGTAATGCAGCGCGCCCCGATGAGGCGTCGATCACAGCCCAGTGCGAGTATGCAACAGCGAATACAAGCGATTACAAGCGAGATACAATAGCATGTAGCAATTCGAATAGCAGGGGATAGCTGAATGCGTAAGATCGATATAAAGTGGATCAAACCTTTCTGTCTTGATAGGGCGGGCGTGCACAGCCAAACGCGGCGGCTGCTTTGTCTATAACTAGTATATATACGCTAAATACAATATATATAGCAAGCAGAACCAAGACCAACCCCGTAATGGGATGAGCCAAGCAAATAAACAATCTATATACCCTACCAGGGTCAAAACCGGCCCAAATATAAATTCGCTCCACTTTCGTTTTACTAACTACGAGCACCTCTGCCGGCCACTTGGGTCTCAGGCTCGGGCTATAGCGTGGAGCAAATAGCAGGTATTAAGTCAGGAGGACTCTGTGTATATCGTATCTGAAACTGCATACGCTGCACTGCTCCTGGGCGCTAGTCGCACAACGGGGCTTCTGTATAATAATCTTGGCGGCTGATATAGGGAAAGCTTTATCCCATCATCGTCCAAGCGGGGACGACATGCCACTCCCTTGGATTGACGTAAACTCACACAGCTCGGTGGCGACACGGTTACCAACCGGGGCAGCGAGGACGCTCAATAAGATGCCCTCAAAACAACATCAGTCTCAACAAGAATAGATAACCACAATATATATAAGCGTGTTTACTTTGAAATAGTATACGAATTGATTTTCTTATTACAGTCTCTTTACGTGTTTGTCGATTCTTATCTTTGTTTATACGGGTCCCGTAATCTTTATCTAAGCGTGGCTAATCTGTAGCCAAGATACAACATCTTGAATGGCTAATGTAGCCAAGATATCATGCGTACGAATGGCTGTCTGTAGCCAAGACATCATCTGTCTGAATGGCTGTCTGTAGCCAAAATGCATGTTGTCTATCGATTTTACTTTACTAACTTCTATTAGAATATCTGTATCATATTATTCTAAGAACATGCTTGCTAATCATATAATAGGCTATCTCTTGAATCTTCGGAATGCTAATTCGCCATTTGGCGTATGCATTTCTAACTTTCGGATGAGTACGATATAACAACGCAAACTTGGTTACTTAACTTGCACAATACTCATCATTCAACTCAGGGAGTTCTATTACGAGTTTACTATGATATACAAGGCTAAAGCTACTAACTTGCCAGAAGAAAGCTGGCTGCTAACCTCCGGGTGCTCAAGCCATCGGATGAGCTGATCAGCCTTTAACATTTCTCCTGTGCATTCACGTACACGTCGTCGTACTAAATACATCACTATTACGAAAAAACGTCACTGGTATATTTATAGCTCAAACAAACTATGTCGAAAGACGATTAACCTATTCTTGGAAGTCGGAAGGAGAAGTATTCGGGCACATTGACACTAATTTGAACATTCCACTTACCTTAGCCGTATACACGATGGTTCGTCGGCTGAATTTGAAACTAAATGCGTAGAATGCTCTCACTGCTGCTAAATACCTCGGTATACGAGGTTAATTTGAATTTGGACCGCGATTTGATGGCGTAATCGGCGATAATTATCACAACCTTACGAACCCTCTGTTTTATTGACCAGGAAATTATTGATATGTTAATGAAATGGGTAGAAATTGGGGGCATATATATAATTGTCACTATAAATCGCATTCGAAGTCTGATTTATAAGTACATTCTGGAATACGATTTATAAATCCACAGAAGCTTTTACACACTTTGCGACGCGCCGACTTGGCGCTTTTGTCGTCTTTCCCCGGGCCTTTTCTAGCATGTATGGCATTTTAAAACTCTTAACCAACATCTGCGAATAGGTCGTCTATGTGTTGAAAATTTTACGGGGTGTAACACAAGCTATGAAGTTAGAGATAGAAGCCTTCTAGAGACAACAACACTTGGTGCGGTGTGAAGCTACGAGAAGGGAAAAGGCACAAAGGCTAATGGAGAAATAGAAAGGTTCAAAGCCGAGGTTAGTTGCAAAAGGTATATCAACAAGAAGGGATTGATTATCATGAAACATTTTCTTTGTTGTAAAATGAGATTCTTGTTAGTGTTATTCCTAGCCATTATCTTTCTCTTTGTAAAAAAAGGCTGGCATATTCATCAATGGATATACAATGTCTTTTACAAGGATGTTTATATGATGAGATATGCATGCACCCGAAAGGGATTTTTACACTTGGGCGGGGGAGAATAGGTATGCGGCTCCTTTGGAAATCCCTGTGGACTCAAACAAGCACCTAGGCAATGGAATGCTAAGCTAAGGAAGCTTTAGTAAGGCAGAGATTTGAGTCGAGTCAACATGATCATGCCGCTGGCAAAATAGCAAAGTCATGACAATAGTCTTAGTATATGTTGATGATATGTTTAGTGTACGGAGACAATTTGGGTGATCAATAACACCAAAGCTGACCTTACATCAAGTGTTCAAAATGAAAGATTTAGGAGAGTTAAAAAATATTTTCTTGGGATGGGGATTTTCTAGAAGTATGAGAGGAATATTGATCGTCAAAGGAAGTGTCCCTTGGAACTTATTTGAGCTTGGGTATCGGCATCAAACACCATACTACACTCCACTATAGACACAAATGTGAAACTAACAACTAAAGAGTATGATATGATAAAAAATTCTCACACTGGTGGTGATCATGATCCTCTATGTCAGATATTACTTCTTATCAAAAACTGATTGGCAAGTTACTATATTTAACGATATGAGAGCCCGGATATCTCTTTTAGTGTACAAACACTAAGTTAATTTCTAAAACATCCTAAGAAGTCACACATGGAAGCAGCTATGAAGGTTGTTAGATATGTGAAGTCACCGGCCCGAGTTGGGTGTCCTAATATCAGTAATCCGGTGTATAAAGTTTAAAGCTTTTACGTGATCTTTGATTGAGCGGCTTGTCCACATACCCCGGAAGGCCAGGTTTACGGATTTTTAATTAAATTAGGAGATTCATTGATTTCTTGGAAGTCTAAGAAGCAAACAACTATATCCAGGCTCTGTTTGAAGCGGTACGGGCGTGCAACAGGTCTCGAGAACTCATATAGATACTCGATCACATTTAAAGGAATTAGATGTCAAGATTTGCCTACCGGAGTTAATCTCTATAGTGACAGAAAATCATCTATACGAATGAAGTTTGCAAATCCGAGTGTTTCATGAAAGAACCAAACATATTAAAATAGTTGTTACTTTATTAGAGAAGATACGGCAAGGCCTCGTTAGGACACGATATATTTCCACCGGGGATCAACTTGCGATCTAATGAAAAAGGTCTAACTAAGGTCCAACACAACTATCTTACATCCAAGTTAGGCGCATTGAACATATTTATGGCACCTACCTTGAGGGGGAGTGTTGAAGAAGGAAGTTAGAATCTGTTGAAGAAGGAAATTAAGAGTCAAGAAGTTAGTTGGTAGTTATAATTAGTTAAAAAGAGAAGTTAAAGCCAGTTAGTTATGTTAAACTGCCATAAACTTATTCATTCCTCTAAAATTTAAGGGATTAATGGAGCTTAAGAGAACTAGCTCTCATCTATAAATACAAGTTTTGTACATTGTATTGAAAATAAGTTTTCATGAATAAGATTTTACATTCAACAATATTGCGTTCTTACTTCTTCTTCTTTACTACTTCTCCTGTTCTTTCCTTCTATTTTCTTCTACGAATATCATCATATTGATCTTCTTCATTCATCTATATTCAAGAGTTCGATATAAAGAACTTGTAAATATTCATTAACAAATATATTTCTTTTTTTAATTTTTCAAAATCATTAAACTAGATATTTGCGTAGTTATAGATATATAATAGTAGCGCCATTATAGCGATCAATAAAATTTTTTGATAAATCTTGTCATTGTTGAAAAGTTTGACTGTAATTCCTATCATTCTGTTTTGTCGCCTTGATGAATTTTGGGATCACAATTGATCCTTATGTCTGGATCGTTGTCACTTGCCAGTTAACACGGCCCACACCTATAATCAAATGGAATTGTAATGCCTAAGAATGCTATAATTAAATGGTCACCTAAGAGCCATTTCTGTTGGCCAATACTTTATACAAGTTAGTGAGGACCCTCTTTCGTTATTTTGTATTATTAAAAGGAAATAATTAGTTTGAATCCAACGCGGCTACATGTTGCCTTGTATTGATCCAATTGAATGGGAGGAAAGTACACATTAAAGTGATTGAAAAAATAGTCCATGTGTTACACATTTTGTGAAGTGAAGACCCATAATTTAGCAGTATTAAAGGCCACATTATCCTTCTGCCAACGTTACATTTACCAACCTTTTCATACTTTATATATATGAAGGGGAAGATGTATGCTACTATGGACATTTTTCCCCTTACCAATTAAGTACTCTTTCGTTCATTTTTACTGATCTAATATTAACTTGGCACAACCCTTATAATAAACAGAATAATAAGTTTAGTATATCACCTCTTGAAAATGACTATAAGGATACATTAGGAACTAAGTGATAAATTATGTTTGGTTTTCAAACTGGACAAGTAAGTGAACATCTATTTTAATATAATGGACAAGTAGAAATGGACGGAAGTTTGTAGTACTAACATATATATTTTATTTCAAATTAACAATGCCCATCTAAATATCATTAGAATATTTTTTTGTATGTGTATCATAAATATTTTCATAATAATTCTTTTAATTGTGTGTTATGTTACATTATTTTTTATATTTTTAGACCCAGCCCAAAAAGAATAGAGTCAACTCAAACCCTCTTTAGTTCCGGCAGCTTCATACACGTCAGCCCGTTTCTAATGTCATAGGTGTTAACAGTTTATACTTCACAAATTTTGTGTATTTTTTAAGAATATAATTACACGTTGTTAGAATGTGGAGTCAAGAAGACAATTAATTATCTCGATCCTGATGGCACAACGTCAGCTTATCAAGAATATTGAACTTAAATAAAGAAATTGCGGGCTAGCAAATCAAGATAGAAGGTTAGTAGGTCATGAAGTGTTGTCTTGCTTTTCGACGGATTTAAACTTAGTGGTATCTATTGTAGTATTAGCCTTATTATTATAGTTTGTACTTTGATATATGTTAACTTTCTGTTGTTTATTATTATTCGGTTATCACACTATTATGTGGTTAATGTTTCTTTCTACGAGTTTCCGGACTGAATTTTTATTAGTTGTCATGTTTTCTTCATTGTTGTTTTTCTTTTCATCCCTATTTTGATTTGACACTTAGGTCGAGGTACAGTATTTATCTGAGATATGAATAAGATCTGCGTACATTCCATTCTCACTCCAAACCCCGCTCATGAAATTTCATTGTATGATGTTGTATCCTCGCTTCTACTAATGCTACTGTAAATAAATTTTTATATCAATTACACTAAAGGTAGCAACTATTAGTACCTAGGTAGCTAGTAAGCACCTAACATCCATGTGATAATAGAAAATAATCGATTTTAAATAATAAATAAATTAAAAAGAGAATCCATCAAAATCAGAAATCAATTTTTGTGTTGCTTTATTATAGATTTTGCAAACCGACAGACGTAGAATTGGTGCTTGATTTTGAAAGCAAAAGTGAGAACAGACAATTGTTGGGCCTTTCTGCTTCTTCAATAGGCCGGTGGACTGGACTAATTGCAAAGTGGAAAGTTCCAAAGTTGTCCAATTCAACTCATCTGATAATTTGGAAAAAAGAAATCACTATTTACTATGGAACACAAACTATTTCTTATTTCAGTAGAATGACACCTAATAGAGTGTCTCTCATTGATTTTAATTAACAGTCAGTTTTCTAGTAGGTTTGTGAAAAAGGCAGTTGGGTCCACGCACAAGAAATTTTAAAACGGAGAAGAGTTATGTTACGTTGTTGCTTGCTTGAACTAGGTCAATGAGCAAAAGAAATTTCAAAGCTTCTGAAAAATGGTAACCCCGTTCACTTTGCTTTATGGCATGGTACTCAAACATATGACTACTTTAACAGTGTAGAAACTACACTCTGACCAAAGATTAACTAACGGCTTTTGCATTGGCTATTCTAGAAAAGGTTCCTTTCCTAAATCTACAAGTTGCATCAACTTTGGGCACCTCACATACTGTAATAGTATAAATTGATAAGTTTGTTACTTCATTTTTAAATATAATGAATTTAATATTTTAAAAAATATATTAAAAATCAGTAATAAGAATAATTAAAAAGTTAAATAATAAATTACTTTTTAATTGTTTATTTGAACAATTAAAAATAAATATATTTTGATATGATAAATAGTAAAATTGGGCCTTGGGAGTAATATTGATTGTTTATTTAGGATAAATGATAAATAACCGTTTATAATTTAAATAAAAAATTATAATACTACAATTTAAAGTTATTGGCGTCAAAGTACTCTACGTACGTCGTAGGGCATGGCCATGGATGTTTTAACAACTATGTTAATTCATTTCTACATGATGGGACCCAAATCCACCTCTGTAGCTCGCGTTTATTTACTCTTATATAATAAAGTCAAAAGAACCCAATATATTTGGGTTGAAATATTTAAATAAGTACTTGGTCAATCGAAAGCAGTAAAATTTTCTTTAAAATTTCAAAATGAACACAGAGTTTTTAACTCTACCAGCGGACACCTAGTTGCTGAGGCAACGAAGTTTTCATAAATTTTCTTAAAAAAGTATATGTTTCACGAACCTCTTTGAACAGCCTTGAAGTTTATTATAAAAATTTTAAAAAAATTAAGAAACTTCGTTAGCGACGAATTTCTTTTTCTAAAATTTTTAAAATTTCGTTTATAGTGCCAACTATTTGGTGCTGCCAAGTGCAAATACAACTTTGATTTATAGCTCTACTCATCTGCCAGATACAATTTGCTCATTTTTATTTTTATTTTTTAGTTTTGTTTAACTCAAGATGAAAAAAAAAAGAATTTATTTATACTACTATCATGATCCTCATAAATATTAAAGGCATGAGGGACTCAATTTGATTAAATTCTGCTTCTTGAATAAATAAGCGACATGTTTTTTTTATCTTGAGTTAAACAAAATCTTTCAGCGAATTGGTTCGGTGGGAGTAGAAAAATCATGTTTTATAACACAAATTTTTCATTGATTTGCAGCGAAAAAAATCTCTATTTCTATTATTGTATAATTCAGATATAAAACTCCCAAAATAATGATAATTTAGAGTATTTAATTTTTATTTTTTAACTAATTTAACCAAATAAAATATTTCATGTGAAAAATTTACAGGAAAGGCAAAAATGGGAGGAAAAGAATGGTATTTCTTCAGTGTAAGAGATAGAAAATACCCAACATGAGTAAGAACAAATAGAGCAACAAATAGCGGATATTGGAAAACAACAAAAAAAGACAAGGAGATATTCAATAGCAAAAATAATTCAGAATTTGCTGGGATGGAAAAAACATTGGTTTTCTATTAAAAAAATGAGAACCTCGGTGCCAATTTTTTTTTTTAAAAAATTTAATGAATCTTGTTGGGTGTTCAATAGGATGCATTGAAATATATATATATATATTTTAAAAAGACACTTAATAGTATAAGAAGGATATTTTATTAATTAACAATATTAAAACATATAAAATTATCATAGAATATTCAAAATTAAATTCATAAATTTTAAAATTTAATTAGAATTTTGTTATACAATTTTCAAGTATTTTTTAATATTTCTTTTTTTTTAGAAAAAGTTTCAAAATAAAAAATATTAATAAATTTTATTTTGTTCTTATAAATTGACAAGTAATTCAGAACAAATATATTAATAACGTAGACAAGTAAAACGGGACGGAGTGAGTACGACCTTCAATCAATAGCATTCCGTTTTGAATCGCAATATGCATACGAATGCGACTACTAATTCTAATTAAGCTGTGGTATATAGACAACAATGAATGGACCATGTCCAGGCACCTAACGTACCCAGACTTTCTTGTTAGAATATTTCACATAGTATTGTTATTTCTTTATATAGTCTTTGAAATAGTGAGCTAGTTTTAATAAAAAGTCAAAAATTTATTTTTCCTAACGTGATATCAATGGCAGCAGACCCAAAGCTGCTGTTGTGTTTTATAGTGTCGCCCTATATATTATGTTGTTCACGTCTCATATGTCTAAATATTTGGCGTGTCGCCAAAGGTGTTAGAGTGTATGTCAGATTAATTGAGAAATGAATGCGTCATTTCTTTAAATAAAATATAATTTTTGCAATCAATTTAAATCTATTTATTTATTTTTAACATTATCAGAATACCTATGTAAAAGAAAGTTAAATAGACTATTATGTTAAGGTGAGAATTATTGTTTGTATTTAAAACTTTGAAAATTTAAATTCGAATGGTGTATCGTATATTAGTCCGAATATATTAATCTTAATTTAAGATGATTTATCTGTAGTAGATCACGGCAATATGGAAAAACTGTCAATATTACATGACTTTTAGAAGTTAATGCAAAAATTATACACCTGATTATATTTTTTATATTGATTAGACGATACAACATAGAGGAACACATATATTTATAAGTTGATCAAGATTAATATTATCTGCAGAGTATTGTCGATATAATCTCAAAAAGAGTACCTTTATTTTACCTTAAATTCGAAAAATATCACAAGTATAATCAGAAATTAAAACAAAATTGAATCAAGAGAGAAGCTGCTAAACAAGAAAAAATACATAGTATAAGCTATGAAGTTCAAAACATCCTTAAATGGTCCATTTTAAAAGAAAAATGGCCAAAGGCAATTGCGGATAGACTGAGTACAAAACTGGTCAATACGGTCGTTGAGGATGAAGGAGGAGGAGGAGCACTACCACCAGGGACGGAACCTGAAGGTCCACCAGCAGCCGATGTAGGCGGGTTGGCTCCTGGACTAGTACCGGTGCTGCTAGAAACTGTGATGGCTAATTTCTGACCATTTTGGCAGTGTGTTCCAAAAGTGCAAATATAGTAGTGATCTCCAGCAGTGTCAAGAGTCACATTTGCTGGTCCTGTCATTATGGCACTGCCTATAGCATTCTGCAGGTACCCATCGAATGATGTTTTTTTTTGTACTCATGTACGTCATGTCGGTCGGTCATAAAATTGAAAACTGTCAAAATTAGAACAAACATATAGTAACATGACAATAATTAGCTTAAGTTGAAGGTTAAGCTAGAGTGTACCTAATTGAGAAATTAATTTAGTGTACCTGGAAATTAGCCAACCCTGAAGGTTTTCCCAGCAGCCCAATTTGTGTAAGCTACCGCGCCATTGCTCGGTATGATCCAACCCATGTTGTCCCCGACTCTGTGCACCGTTTGGGCTGTCGCGTCTTGCACCATACTTGCAACAGCTAAAACACCAAAGACAATCATGCACAACATTTTTTCCATGTCTTTGCTTTTTGGTAACTTTATTTTGAAGGATCGATCGATCCTATACAACTGAGGAGATTGCTGATTGCTAGGGAAGGATGAGATGTCTATAGCTAGCAATGGCTCTATATATAAGGAAGGGACTTTGAATTGGTCTAAACTCTCAACTTGCGGGGTGCTTGGTTTTGAATTTCAACAATAGCAAGAGGGTTGGGAAATCAAAGTAGGAATTTAATGTTGGTTGGACCATTGGGACATCAGCAGGAAATAAGAACCCGAAGGAGAAAAGTCGAAAGCGGGCTGATTCAACTAAATATTCAAAATAGCTAGAGAAAGTCAATAGATACTTGACTTGAACGATTTCTTTTGCGGTACGGTCATCAGACTATATAAGCTTATTTCCTTATCGCATTTATGAAGTTGATTTATCGTGCGAAAGTCTCATATCAATGGTTTAAGGAATAAGTGTTGCCTTTAATATGACCTGAACGATTTTCTCCTCATGAACCGGCATTTGGACAGATTACACCCGGAATTAATTTCTTTAACAACAGTTGACTAATTTATTTAATGAACACGCTGGATTATGTTAATGGCAATAAAAATTATGAGATGATATGATAATGATAAAGATATGAATGCATCCGAAGTACATATATAAAATCATAAAATGAAACGATTTCGGATTGTATATAGGAGATGAATTTAGATATTTCCCAATCCCTTAATTCTAAGGTATGATAGTGTAATAAAAGGACAAAAATGAACGGACAACACAGAGCTAGGCAATGTATAGCCAAACTTTAGAATATAGCGTTTTAATAAGTTGGTTGAGATACATATGCAAACCAAAGTTAATTATTTCACTTCAAGTGAATGCAAGTCAGCCTGGGGATACATATGTTTAGGACCAAGTGAACATTTGGGAAGCTAAAGTGCAATACAATAAGATTCATGCAAAATATGTTAAGTGACTTAATTAATATGCAGGAATCACTCCTAAACAAATCCCAAATCAAATATGTGAAGGAAGGGATTAGATAGTAGGTATTTCCTTAACTCTATATCAAGGATAGAAGAAAGAGATTACAGGTACACGTAATCAAGAATCATAGAGGCAGTTGGGTTCAGAGCACTGGTAGAATTGGTAAGGCTACTATTAAGCATTTTCTTTTTAAAAAAAAATCAGCTTAAAACAGCCCTCTGTGGACAATAGGGCTTCGGAGTGTATTCCTACTGTTATTACTGCAGATGATAATGACTTGATCACTGTTGTTTATGATGAGATTGAGATCAAAGATACTGTTTTTAGCATGGTATACTTACATAACACTGCAGGGCCGCATGGCTATAATGGTACCTTTTGTCATAGTTGTTGGGACAGGGATACTATTAAGAATATTATGCGTTTGTTCAGGACTTCTTCGAGGGAAAAAATCTGACCAATTTTTTTACCCAGACTGTCTTGTGTTATTACCAAACGCTGAATTCCCATCCTCCTTCTTTGATATGAGGCCTATCCCAGTCTCAGTAATTTTTCGTGCAATATTATTTTCAAGTTGTTGTCTAGAAGACTTAACTCTTTGCTTCCCAAACTTATTTTTCAAAATCGTAATTAGTTGTCAAAGGGAGATTAATTACTGAGAATATTCTGCTTGCGCAAGAGATTGTCGAAGGCATCTCTGAACATAACCGGGAGGGGGGATGGGGGCCAATATTATGATAAAATTAGATATGATTAAAGTCTAGGACAAAATATCTTGAACTTTTATAATGGTTGTGGTGAGGAAACTTGATATTTCAGCATGCTGATTAGGATTCATATGGAAGGCAAATTTCTGAATGATTTGGTATTTTGTTATTATCAGTGGCTTGAGAATGAGATTCTTCACTTCTCACCCAGGATTCAGACAAAGAGACTCACTTTTACCCTTATTATTTATTTTAGGAGCTGAAGTCTTAAGTAGATTATTTAGTAATCTTAATAACAACGACCAATTTAATTTAATTATTTCTTTTTTTAATGTGCAGAAGAGGACCAACTACAAACCACTTGGCATATAAAAGCGATATTGCTATCTTCTGCAGTGGCAACGACAAATCTTCAAGAAGCTAATCATGGAAAAAATTCACAAATATGAACAAAGCTCTGGATAAATGGTCAACGAGAACAAAGTTTCTTCACCGCCTTTCTAAGGCACGGCCTTGCAGGATAAATAGAATAGAGAGAACTATTGAATTCATGAACAAGGAGTTTCCTTTCAGTTACCTTGGATGTCAAATTTACGTATGAAGGGAAAAAATTGGAATACTTTGATGGCATGTTCTAGAAAGTGATAAAAAATTGAATGGGTGGCAAGGTAAATGAAATTTACTGGGGGCAAAATTATTTTAATCAAGCATGTTCTTCTACCCCCTGCCCACTTATACTCTGATTTCTATCTAGATCCTCCAAAGGATATTCTTAACCTTACGGAGAAACGTTTTACAGCATCTTTTGGGAATTTAATAGGGACAAAGTTAAATATCATTGGAGTTCTTGAAAAAACACGTGTTTTTTCCCAAGGATGAAAGAGGCATAGGTATAAGAATCATGGAAGAAATCAGTTACACTTTCAAATGGTGGAGATTTAGAACTCAGATTCTGTATAGTCCACACACAGCAACAGTAAGTATTGATCAAGAAAGCAACCTGTGCCTAGAAAATGTACCACTAATATGGAAAAGCCTGATGAAGACTATGAACAAGGCAGAGCCTAACATGGGGTGGAACATTCAAGCTGGAAATTGTAGTTTTGTTGGGATAATTGAATTGAGAAGGTGACAATCAGTAATCTCTCTGTCCCAATATCAGTACTCCATCTTAAACGTCTGGCCCGATCCTTCATTGATTGCCAATAGTGGAACAATATGGCTTCTGGAGATACTATACCTCACCGGCTTGTCCAGCAGATTCGAAATATTAACACTGAGAGCAATTCCCAAGTTGATTTTATAATCTGGAAGAGCTCTACTGACGGGCATTATTCTAATAATGATGCCTGGAAGAGCTCTAGTAATATGATATCCCTTTTAAAGATATGGAGAAATAAATATGCTTGTAAATATGGCAACCAAAACAAGTTCTATCTTACTAAGATGGAAAATCAGATTCATTGGATGATTAATGCTTTTGCAAGTAAGATGTTTAAAAAATGTGATCTGAAGTTGTCTAGGTTTAGAATCTGTGAAGTCTAAATCTAGATGATCATTGAGAGCACTATACAAAGTCTAAATCAAGCGACCATTCAGGTTTAACATTGTTTCAGGAAAGCTAATCAAGTAGCCGATCTTTTGGCTAAACAAGCATTCATTCCATGATCAAAGTTCCATTATCAGTCATTTCACTGTTTGTTGGAAGAGGTTAATTAAACGAGCCTTTCAACTCGACAAATGACAAATTCCAAGTATAAGATTTATAAGATATGACAAAGCTAATTTGTTTCTGTTAGTTGATTATTTATATGAATAGATTAGATTTAGAAAGAATCAAGTCCTTGGCATGTCTCTTCTCTTTTGGAGATATTGTACATTGTGCATTGCTTGATTTCGAAAGGTTAATGGTTTTATGTCCCCTCCTTGTTTATTTTGATTATTAAAATTAACATGGTAGGGGGTTTTTATCAAACCTCCCACCATCTCTCTGAAAGCTCGGCGCATGGCTTCTGAAAAAATTGAATTTAAATGCTATATATAATTCATTGAAACAGGGGAATAATCAGAAGCCTTTTAATATCGTGCTGGCTAGAAAAGTATAGCAATGTTGAGGACAGTAGAAAAGACGAAATATTTTTTGTTTGTATATGATCAGTTTGAATTTTAAAAGGGGTATTTTTTATCAAGAAAAATATACGACATATTAAGCCTGCAGGAAGTACCCCTGATGAACGTTATATTATTAATCTTGTTGGACATTCGAGGACACTAGTTAAAAACCAAAACTGTGGTGGAACTAAGCTTTTAAATATTTACTCCTTCCAGTAGCAATTTAACTTAAGTAGTTAAAAATTATAGTGAAGCTACATACAATCATTTTATCTTAGTTAAGTGATAAATGTGTGTATGAATGATCATGTCTTGTATTCATTGATTTGGTATAATACAATTAAAAGAAATTCCCCTGTTGCCACCGAATTTACTGTCATATTCTCCGGACCTGAGGTTATACTGGGTATATTGTTATTATAATATGAATTTATTGTCCATCAACTTTACATGCCTGGTGGGAAATACTGCAGAAGTGCTATCATTATTGGTTATGGATTATTTAGGTGATACTACACGGACATATAAACAAATTAAAAGACATGCTGACGAATATTATCCATAGATGATTGCAAAACAATTATCATAATTTTACTGAAACTCGCGAAATATCACTAAGACAACCAGTGACAAAAGCAGGACTGAAATATATATATCAGTACAAGCCGGTAATTAAAGCCAAAAGAAAGAAAAAAGATCCGTCTCAGGCGTAGTATAAAGTATAACTCCAGTATCATAAATTGGAAGCTCAAGAACCTCCTTAGTTGGTCCAATTAAATAAAAATAGCCAAAGCAATCGAGGATAGACTGAGCATAAAGCTGGCCAATATGGTCGATGAGGATGAAGCAGGTGGAGGAGCACTACCACCAGCTGGATTGGAACTTGAATTAGGTCCAGCAGCAGTCGGTGTAGGTGCACACGCATCCGGTTGAGTGGAAGAGGATGGTGAAGGCACAACAGGAGTTGTTGGATTGCTCGGGTTAGGCGGGTTGGCTCCTGAGGTCCAGCAGCAGACTGTGTAGGTGGAGTTGGCACCGCAAAGATTGCAGTACCAGTGCTGCTAGAAACTGTAATAGCTAATTTTTGGCCATTTTGACAGTGCCTGCCAAAAGTACAAATATAGTAGTGATCTCCAGCAGAGTCAAGAGTCACATTTGCTGGTCCTGTCCTATAGGATTCCCTATGGCGTTCTGCGAATTGCAACCATCGAACGAATTCTTTTCTACTCGCAGCACGTCATGTCGGTCGGTCATAAAATTGAAAACTGTTTAAAATACACGAGAAGTAATTAACATGACAAGGCACTGGATGTTATAAAATAAGCTGAAGGAAATTGATAAATTACAGTACGTACATACCTAGAGTGTCGCCGACCCTGAAGGTTCTCCCAGCAGCCCAATTTGTGTAAGCTGCCGCGCCATTGCTTGGTATGATCCAACCCATGTTGTCCCCGACCACGTGCACCGTTTGGGCTGTTGTGTCTTGCACCAAACTTCCGAAAGCTAAAGCACCAAAGAAAATCATGGATAACATTTTGTCCATTTCTTTGCTAATTTTTGGCAACCTTAATTCTTGCAAAATAAGGTCTTAGAAAGGAATCTTATATATCACAACTGAGAAAGTTGATGATTAATTGCTAGTTGCTGGGAAGGCTGAGATAGATGCCATAAGCTAGCAATATGGATCTATATATATAAGAGAAGGAATTTTGAATTGCTCTAAAATCTTAAATCGCATGCTACTGGGTCTTGATTCTTGAATTTCTATTATAGCAAAAGTGATGGGAAATCAAAGTAGGAATTTAATGCTGGTTGGACCATTGTGACATTAACAGGAAATGACACGAAAAGAATTAAGAGCCCGAAAGAGAAAAGTATAACGCAGGCTAATTCAACTCCCAGAATAATCAAATAAAACTAGTCAATGAACACTTTACTTGAACCTTTCCTTTGGCGGTACGTGGGACCGGAGACAGATATTTACTTTGTTTCAAAATACATGTCCAATTTTTTTGGAAAGTCAACCATATGAAGTTGGATTATATATTTTGCAATATATTTTCTAAAAAGTTGTAATTTATAATATTTTTATATAATTTAAAATATTAATTTAATTTAATTTAATTTAATTTTAAAAATTAATTAATTGACTCTCAAAAAGAAAGAACGAGATGATAAAAAATGATAATGATAAATAAATAAAGGAATTTTGGATTGGGTCGAAATCGGAGTTTGGGGCGGTATGGATAAAAGAACTTCCTATGTTATACTATTCAATTCTCGGCGGCAGATTGATTTGATAGTTGAATGTTATTTATTCATGATATTGATCCAGAATTCAAGATCATCGAGGTAATATTCATTCATTGTTGAATTTACGAGGCCAAAGATTTATCATCTCTATGGGATTAAATCCCGAGTTATTGCGAAGTAAAAAATCGATGAGATTATGAAAGTAAATATTTCTTGCATTTATTGCTACTGCACTATTTATTCTAGTTCCTACACTTTCTACTTATCATTTTACATAAAAACATTGAGTCATGATTAATTATTAGCTAATTTGAATGGAAACTTGACTTAAAGTTCTTAGCCAAAATTGTGAAATAAAATGAAAAGATTCCAATTTCATGTCTTAAATGAAATGAGTGGACTAGAATCGGCAAATATTCTAATAGACGTGATATTATTTTAAACGAACAAAGTACATGATTTTAATATTATGGATCGAGCTAGAATTTTTTTCACAACTCATTTAAATTTATTGAATTAGAGATCTAAGTACTCTTTCGTTCCATTTTAATTGTAAAGTATACTAAAAATAGTTGTTTTAAAATACTTGCTAGTTTCAAAATTCAAGAGAAAATTAATCCATATTTTTCAATTCTAACCTTAATACTTAAAGTCATTCTAAATGAAAATAATATATTATTATTGTATGTTTTAAAAAAATAGAAATTATATTAGTCAAATTACCATTCTTGTTATTTTTATTAATGGGTATGTAAATCTTATCTTAATAATTAAAATGGAGCAGAGAAAATATTATTTAGTCATATCTTGTCGAAGTTATATACATATACAGATCGAAGCTAAAGAAACTAATTAAGCACTAATGAAGCTATAACTCAGTTGTAAGATGGGGTCTCTTCTTCCATTTCATATTGTGTCCATTTTCCAAAGTTCTTTCTTAAATGAAGACATGTGGTATGATTAAAAACGAATGATTGAGATTTAATTAATCAAAACAAGATTTTAATCATGATTAGTGACAAATATTTCCTTATCAGTTTTTGAACCTTCCTATAATTCTCTCTTTTATTTTAGATTTCTGAACCTCCAATTAATAGTTTTTATATTTTGAGTTACTCTTTACTTGCTTGGTTGTTAATTGTGCTTCTTTTTCTTTTAATTTATTGGGTACTTTTTAATATAGCTAAAAGAAAATTTGTATATTCTTTTTCAAATTTTCGGCTCACTGAAAGCCTTCTTAAGAGGATGTTAAACTTGAAAGCTATAAATTGAAACCATCAATCTTATTTGTACTTTCCCTTCTTTTTGTTTCGGGAGAGTGTCAAAAATATCATACGATTTAGAATACATTAGTTAGCTTTGTTGCTTGTTTATCTTATGGGATAGAATGTCTCAGCCAGTTAATAAAGTTTGCTGAAATATCCTATTTTAAACAATTTTTCCACCATAGCGTTTCAAAGCCACATGACTTAACATTTGAATGGAAGTGGATGCCACATGACATATTATATTCAAAAAGTGATATACTAAAATTATCCACATGACATATTATATTCAAAAAACGATATACTAAATTATCTAAGATATTTGTTGCTCCTTAAGCAGTGTACCAAATAAATACAAAAAAAGTAAAGATAAACCGAAGAAGTAATTACTAAAGAGATTTTGAAGTATTTTTAGATAATTTATTTATATTGGATCAATAAATAATGGCAAAACGATATTATAGAAGTAGAATACGCCATAATTGTTATTTATAGATTATTTATGTGGTAGTACAATGGACATATAAAAATAGGAGGCATGCGCCAAAATGTCTGCACTGACTATGATTACGAAAACATTGTCATAATTTTGCAGGAAACTCGCAAAATATCACTAAGACAAGCACAAGCTGGTAAATAACACACACACCCAAAAAAACATCACATCGTAGTGGCAAAATAGACTAGGAATTAGCTCAAAACCTCCTCGATTTGCCCAATTTAAAGAAAAATGGTGAAGGCAATTGCGGATAGACCGAGTACAAAACTGGCCAACACGATCGTTGGGGATGAAGAATTGCGACCACAGAACAGAATTTGAAGGTCCAGCAGCAGACTGTGTAGGTGCACAAGCTTCGGGTTGTCTGGAAGAGGATGGTGAAGGCACGATTGGATTGCTCGCGTTAGGCGGGTTGGCTCCTGGACTAGTACCAGTGCTGCTACAGAAACTGTGACAGCTAATTTCTGGCCATTTAGGCGGTGCGTTCCAAAGTACAAATATAATAGTGATCTCCAGCAGTGTCAAGAGTCACATTCGTTGGTCCCTGTCGTTATGGCACTGCCATGGTGAAAAAATGTTCAAAATAGGGATATTTTAACAAGCTTTGTGCTTGCGAGGGTATATTTGATTACATAGTATAACGAGGGACAAGTTAGCTAATAAATAAAAGTAGAGGATATTTTTGATCATTTTACCTTGTTTTTATTTGTTCACTATATTAAAAATATAAATTCATTTAAAATTAAAATATAATTTATTATTTAGTTCCTAATTATTCTTGTTATTAACTATATATTTAATATAATTCACTGAGTATCGGGTATTATATTCAAAAGTGATATATTAAAATTATCTAAGATATTTGTTGCTCCATAGCGGTGTCTTAAAATCGATACAAAAAAAGTAAAATGGCAGAAGAAGTAATTACTAAAGAGATTTTGAAGTATTTTTAGATAATTTTTTTATATTGGATCAATAAATAATGGTAAAACGGTATTATAGAAGTAGAATACGCCATAATTGTTATTTATAGGTTATTTATACGGTGAGTACAATGGACATATAAACGACTGCCTGAATGATCTTACCGCGAATGTGATGGCGATGTGACCAGTTCCTCAACCGCAGTGTGACAGAGGAAGAATGATGAAATAACACGGAATATCTGGACGAACAAGCTGGACTAGTTAGCTCAAAACCTCCTCAATTTGCCCAATTTAAAGAAAAATGGTCAAGGCAATTGCGAGATGAATAGATACAAACTGGCCAACACGGTCGTTGAGGATGAAGGAGGAGCTGCACGACCACCAGGAACAGAATTTGAAGGTCCAGCAGCAGACTGTGTAGGTGCACAAGCTTCGGGTTGTCTGGAAGAGGATGGTGAAGGCACGATTGGATTGCTCGCGTTAGGCGGGTTGGCTCCTGGACTAGTACCAGTGCTGCTAGAAACTGTGACAATAATTTCTGGCCATTTAGGCAATGCGTTCCAAAAGTACAAATATAATAGTGATCTCCAGCAGTGTCAAGAGTCACATTCGTTGGTCCTGTCATTTATGGCGCTGCCTATAGCATTCTGCGAATTGCACCCATTGAACGTGTTTTTCTACTCGTAGCACGTCATGTCGATCGGTCATAAAATTGAAAACTGTAAAACATAACATGTTAAGTCATGACACAATTAACCCAAGTTGAAGACTATATATCTCAAAGGAAATTAAAAAGAGTACAGTACATACCTAGAGTGTCGCCAACCTGAAAGTTTCCTGCAGCCCAATTTGTGTAAGCTCATGGCATGTTGCTCAGTATGATCCAATATGTTGACCACGTGCACCGTTTGGGCTGTTGCCTCTTGGATCATACTTGCAACGGCTAAAGCACCAAAGACCATCATGCACAACATTTTGTCCATGTCTTTCTTTTTTGGTAACTTTCTTAATTAATAAGATTTGTGGAAGGGATGCTATATATCACAACGGGGGAAGTTGATGATTTCTAGTTTGTTAGGGAAGGATGAGAATACAATATGGCTCTTTATATATATAAAGGAAGGGAGTTTGAACTGGTCTAAGCTCTTAAATTGCATGATGCTAAGTCTTGAATTTCGATTATAGCAAGAGCGGTGGAAAATCAAAGTAGGAATTTAATGTTGCTTGGACCTTTGGGACATTAAAAGGAAATGAACCAGAAAGGAGAACCCGAAAGATCATGTTGGAAAATCGGGCTAATTCAACTCCCAAAATGATCAAATGTAGCAATGTAACTACTTAGTAAATGGACATGACGGTATGCTTCTTACTTCCTCGCCCTTTAAAAAATTAAAGGATATTTTTCATAGTTTCAATCCGATGAGTATTTTGTCCAAAACTACTACTCTGTTACGATACGACCATCGTGATACAAAATAGCAATCGACAAAACGAATTCCAAGCCATTAAAGACCCAAACCACTTCTGCTGAAATGGTGGAATTTCAATCTCCAAGTTTACACTTCTTAGTCTTGATTAACTGCAAGTTCTAACTATCTGAACTCTAATCTCTTAACAAGCTCTCTGTGACGCATGAAAAAGGCTTCCCTCTAGTCTGTCTCTCTCTACAGAATGCTTTCCTCCATCCAAATTTATATGACAGTAGTGCTTTAATTGAACACTGAATTTAGGAAAGAAGAAAACTTTTAAAAACATGTGATCAAAATAAACTATAAATATTTATATACTTATATAAATCATCTCATTATAAATAACATTAAAAATTAAGTTCGATTATTTTTAAATATAAAAATATATTTCATTCTTTTTGAAAATTAAAGAAAAGTATGCTGAGATAGGAGCTGGCGTATATTCTTTTTAAAATATGCATTGTTTTCCTGTTGCCGTTTCCGTCTTAGGCATCACCATACTTGATTTATTTTTAGACAACTCTCTTCGGTATAAATTGAATTTCGGCAGACATTACTTACTAATAATAAATGCGAATTCGGTGGACGTACTTACTAACAAGTGTGAATAACAGGCAGCACACCATCAAACATACATGCTTCTGATATTCACAGAATAAAGGGATAATTTTATAATTTAAAGGATATTTTCTTGTTGTTTAAAGCTGGTACAAGCTTTTCTTAACAAGTGGAGTCCTTTGTATTTTCCATTTTAGGCCTTTGTTCTCTTTATTTTCTTTTATAAATATGAGTCCCATCTCCGCCTTTTGAAAAACATAAATTGTATTTGAATTATTTGGTAATTAGTGTTCTTACAACTTAAAAAGCCATATAAGTTTGAACAAGAAGAAAAAGAATAAACGTATTAAAAATTAAACAACGTGAGCACCTTTATAGCTTTCAATTTTTAATTGACAAAATTAAATATTATTTCATGGCTACCCAATGAATAAATGGTTCTCTTCATATACTACCTTCGAACATTGAGATTCGGTTCGATAGCTAATTAAATATGAATTATGCAAATATTATATTTACATAAATAATATTATGTTTAACAGCTGATTAAAAGATTATTGAAAATTAAAAGTTTAAAAGTCAAAAAAATAAATAAAATTTTCCGATACACACAATATATATAATAAATAATATAACGTTATTTTTTATATTAAATACGGACCACGCCGGAAACATCATGATTAGCATGTTAACAAATACCATCAGCCCGTAGCCTCTGCAGCTTTGAACATATACACTCAAAAATCAAGAATTATGCCAGCTTTGCCCTCACTAAACAAGAAATGAACCAGCAAAAAGAAGTCCATACTCCCTTGATTAGTAACTAAGCTTCACGTTCCACAATAAACAAGAAGCTATTTATGTTGGCAATAAACTAGAAGACCACAATATATCACAAAGCACAGATCACAGATGCAATGTCACAGAAAGATCAGGAAAGTTGATCTCCAAAAAAGCTAATTCCTAAACTACTAAACATACTAAGCAAATCCAACCGTCCCAAGCAAATCCAAGTGAGACGGATGAAACATGCACTGGGTGAATGCCTAATTTATTTTAGATGCTACACTCAGCAACTAATGGTAGCAGAGGATTGATGTTGTGGGGTATGTGCCCGCTCTGGTTGGTTAATCTTGCCATTATCCATCACCAGACCAGCCCTATTCTTACTTTTATCCTCTTCCAGCGACTTATGCTCTCCACGGAAACCACTAGTTTCTCCGACAAATGCAGGGTCCTGAATGTTGTACGTCTCCCCTCCTGCAACATTTCTTTCTGGTGTGACCTTGTCTGGAATGTCGTATTTCATATCATCTGCACTGATGTCTTCATCAATCTGGGACTCTAGATTTTCCCCGTATCCCTGTTTCTCCCTTACTTCTGCTCCTGCGTTAGCAGCATTTGTTTCTCAATTACAGCATCTGAAAACACTCCATAGTAGTCCATGTCCACGGAATCATTCCAGACGTTGGCATCAATTGCAACAGTCTCCTCTGTACCATTTTCAGCCATTTTACCTCCATCCTCAACCTGAGTGTCATAGCTGGCCTCAATAATCCTCTCTGAAACCTCTCTATCGGACAACTCCTCTTCTTTTTTGTGCTCTGCATTTTCCTTATTAACTGCCATCTCGTTCTTCTCCTTATCCTCAATCTCATCTTCTGCTGTAGTCTCATGTATGCCATCTTCTGCCATTTTGCCTCCATCCTCAATTACTCGAGTGTCATTGCTGGCCTCATGTTTCTGCCTCTGTGAAGCCTCTCCACCAGACATTTCCTCTTCTTTCTTGTGCTCTGTGTCTACTTCCTTGGCCCCCTGCTCTTCCTTACCCTCCACCATTTCATCTTCTACTGTATTCTCTTTCTTCTCCAAACCTTCCTTTTCTTCCATGGCAGATTCTGTATCTTTCTTGTCCATGTTTTCTTTCTCTACTTAGCGACATCCGTTTCCGTACCTTTTTTTGTAGCTGAAGACGCACGACGTCGTTTCTTTGTTGGCTCAAGCACTGCCGGAGGTGGCATTGCCTTAACCTTCTCACTGATCCGTGCTGATCTCCTCGGAGCCACACCAGTAGTCCAATCAAATTCTGATATACCAGGATTTCCATCGTGGCACTCGTACTTCTCCAACTGCCTGCGATTCCTTATCTCCTCGCCTGTTGGAGCGACAAATACACAACCTCATTCTTCTTTGCTCCTTCCCTTTTTCAGCATGGACTGCAAATTAAGAGATAAGAGGAAAAAATTGTAAGGTGTCCAACTATGCTTCGCAAGACGATGCTGCTTAATTCCCTTGTCAGGGCTACTCTATTTCTACCAAAGAACCACTATGCTATAGCAAAGGATAGTTATCCTTCAATTATCCAGGGAGCTTTCAAACTGCCATTATGCAGTTCGTAAATGGGAATTTAGATGGGAATTTCTTCCATCTTCCTCTTCATAGAACTAATATATCGTTCAGGAACAATAGAAAGATTGGCATATATTAGTCATCCTATATTCCACTATATTATCTGCAAGAGCTCAGAGTAAATTCTGGCCTTTGCAACATTACATATCAGCTTCTGCTACATAACCAATAAAACAAAACCAAGAAAAGAAAAAAAAAACAAATTGACCTGCAAGAGCTTTTCTTCACAAAATTCAGATTTTCCCAATCTCAATAATCAGTATTCTAATAATAAGAATCTTGCTTCTTAAACAGATCATAACTCCTCTCTCCCAAATCCAAACAACCAATTAACAACAAGAACAAACAAGAGAAAACTCACTTAAATCTGGTACTCCATATTAAATGAAGTAAACAATAAAGCGAGGCTAAAAAGTTTGCTAGACAGGTAACTACTGCATCACGGAAATGGGCCAGGGAAGAAAAAAAGTAGACGATAACTGAAATCAGGAAAATAAACAGAAATAATCAACTGAAAGCTATAAGAAACAAATTGAGTCGGAAATACAGAATGCTGTAGCATATTTCAAGACAGCAAAAGAGGAGTAATCAAAATCTCAGTAAGCTACCAACATAGCCTGCCAAAGCAAAAGGGACAACACTAGAAATATTGGCAGCGAAGAAAATACCAGTTTCTTCCAAGACGGAGGCGCAGGAAGCTCCACCGGCAAAACTTCATTCTTCTCCATGATATTATTACTACTTGCCATTTAGTCTCTCCTCCAAAATATCAAAACTCAACTTCTACTTCCTCTGTTCCAGCTAAAATTTAGTTCTGTTTTTGCATCAGTAAAAAAAGAAAGTCAGAAGGTTGCTCTGATACATAAAGCCGCCCAAACTCGTACGAAACCGCCTCGAACACGCAACGGATTTATCACACGTGCCACCATGCCAAGTTTCCAGGACCCTTTATCAACGCCACGCTAACTTACTCTCTCCATCACTATTTATTTAATATTAAGTTGATATATTCGTTATAAATAATTTAAATATAATTATGATTAATATTAAAAAATTAAATTACAAATTAAAATTTTATCTTTTAAATATTTTAATATAATGAACCAAGAAAACGAATGGAGGAACTATTTTATTAGTCTGCAAATGTAAAAGTTACGAGTTTCAAATTTGACGGATAAGATTCGTTCATTAAAAAGCTGTTTGTGTGATTTATCTAGAATTTCCTATTTATTTTTACTGCGCCCGAAAAAGTCATCACCCAAGATGGTGAATAATATGTATAATAATAGCATGATTTATGAGGTCGGAAACGTGGCATCTGCTGGGTGAATCATTGATGAAGGACGTACCCAATTTGGATTTGGAAGAGAGGACCGTCTCTATAGTTCACGCCTTACATGAGAGCGTTTAATTCACATCGAAATAGTAACCGCAGGATTTTAGTTTGTTGAGACGAGATGCACCGCCTTGCTCTGCTGTCGCAGACGTGAGCACAGATCTCGTGCCACGGCGTGTTGTTTGTGTGGATAACGTTCCCCAATACGCCTATTAACTGGATTTTGAATATGGGACTTTGGGTCCGCGATCTCCAAGTCATCCTTCTTACGCAATCTCTATAATCAAAGACTGTTCAACCTTGGGACTTATTCCTAGCAGTAGCTTTTAAGAATTAATAAGGAAATAGTGCTGATAATTAACAATTTATTCAAACGATTTTATGATGTTTATTTGTACTAATATTTTTATTTTAAAATAATATTTAATTTTTATTTTAAAATTTATTATTATTAATTATTAATTTTTATTATTTTAAATAATAAAAAAGTAATTAAAAAATATACTTAACAGCAAAAAGAAAATAGAAGGTAAGAATAAAATTCGCAGGTATATATATTTACGTCCAGTTTATGTCTTAAGGATAAATTCACAGGGGTATGTCTAAGGCAAAAGTTAATTAACATGAGCGTGTGATGTAGATATAAGTTGATAGTATGAATTTGTGTATGGCAATTATATGAATGTTCCTTGGGCATAAGTTCAATAACACATGAATTTATGTCTTAGGTACAAGTTCAGTAAATAAAAGTTTATGCTATTGAGCTTATACGTAGACAGAAATTCGAACTTGTACCTAGAGATAGTAGTTGATAATATGAATTTCTATCGGTGAACATGTCTTATGATAACATGAATTCTGTCTTCTATATGACTAACATATGTTTTATAATTTTTTTTTTTGTATGTCTTATAATTTTTTAAAAGATATTTTTGTTAATTTTATTTAAAAATTTTTGAATTTAATGATTAAAAATTATCAATTTAAAAGGTAAATTTAAAGAACAAAAGGCGGTCGGCGCAAGATTTTATCATGATTCGCTGAATTTAACACTTTCAGAATCTGCTCAACACACGCATAGCGGTAGCCCAAGTCTATATTGGGCTAGTTTTATGCAGTGACATGAACTACGAGTCAGAGAAAATGGCCCAATCTTAAATAGCACGAGAATTGATGGGCCCTAACAATACGTCTAGAAATATTGATGGGCCTTAATAATACGTCTAGAGCAGACACGAAAAATAGCATTTTCTCAAGTTTGGCAACAATCGCACTGCGGATATAAATGCTCTTTTCAATAAATACTTTTGTTTCAAAATAAGAATTAGTAATTTTAATTAATTTTAAATTTTCAAAATTTTGGGGTTTTTTTTTTTTTATGAATTTTGAGTTTTTTTAATTTTTTATTTTGAATTTCTAAAGTCGCAATTATTTGGGGAATAAATTTGGCTTTGTTAAAACAGCAATTATTTTGGGAGTGGAGGAGTACTAGATTTGTTTGGTTTTGCAAGTTGATTTACGATTTTGGAAGAAAACCTTATCTTTATTCATTCAGGTTAAGCAAGCAATTTGGTTCATTGGACTAACTTTATTGTTATTCGTCTTAGGTTAACCAAACAATTTGGTCCATTGAACTTCCAACGGAACACGTTAAGATGGAGGAATCACCCTAATAATACTTAGTAGAAAGTTGCATGTATCCTGTGGAATATTCAAGATGGTCCAAGCACCACCTTTATAAAACAAAATTCTGGAGTTGGATCCCGCAAAATGTAGCACACTAGTGTACATTTGAAACTTGTGTTTCACAAATAGTGAGCACCTTACCATACTACAAAACAACTCACTTTATGGTTTATTTGAGTAACAACAAAGTGTACAAAATGATATTACTCGGCTATTAGACATCAGAAAATTACAATTAGTTAGACCTCTAGTTTTATTAGTGCTTGTAAAAGAGACAGAAGGAAAACTCTTCGTAGTCGAGAGCAATCTATTTCTTAGCTACTTACATACTAGCAATACTTAGTTATCTAAACTATGTGCTCAAGAGTTTGATTAACATTGGAAGAGACTGTGAAACTAAGAAGCAGCAGTCAAGGGAGGTCGATGAGATGGTGCACCAAAGAAGTTCTGGGTTTGTGCTGAATTCCCATTCTGAATACCAAATTCCCTACTCAGTTCTTCCTCATCCTCGTTCTCATCTTCTTCTTCAGCATCCCACAAGAATCTAGCATATGAGGCCAGTACATAGCTGCAATAACACCCGTTTGTCACGTTAAAACACAAACAAAGCATTAACAGGGCTAATTTGTTGAAATATGTGACCGTCTCATTTAAAAGCTTCAACTATCAGAGAAATGACACTTTTATTTATTTAATAATGACTTTCAACACGCTCCCTCACGTGTGGTCTTGTTCTCTTTCATGAGTCAAGCACATGAAAATTCTTTTTTACAATGGGTGGTGGTGAAACTTGAACCCAGGAGCTCTTGCCTGCTTTGATATCATGTTTTCATTTCTTTAATGGTATAAGAGTTCATCTAGTACCAGAGCCATTGAAGCTGGAATCCAATTGGAGGTTCCATTCATCATTAACGTGATAACAATGCCCCGAAAGTGACAACTAGGAGTATATTCAACTGAAGATTTCCGTCCCAAACAGGAGATGCATACCAGTCATCAGGGTCAGATTTCACGGCTTGATCAAAGTAAGTGTGTGCACGAGCTGCGTCTTTTTGGGTTTGCCATATCAGATCAGCGTAAAGGGACAACGCATTACCATCATTCGGGTTTGCTAATATTGCTCTTCCACAGTACTCCTCAGCTTTTCCTAAATCACCCTCAACCTGTTTGCACCAATAGTTGGTATCCCACCAATCAATAAATCATAGTAGTAGTGATAACTGAATGAAGTAGTAATTAACTACTCAAAAACAAAATCACTCGGAGGCAGAGGAGCTGGAGCTTTAGTACTACATGTTTCAGATCACAGTTTTGAATCCAAAAATTTCAATGGTAAATCTGAAGCACCATTTGAACCCATAATTTCAAAGGTATATAGCGAGTGCTAAGGTCTTTTTCTATTTGGAACCTCAAGTCAAAATTCTGAATCTGCATTTATAAAATTAACAGAGGCAGTGAAAATCTCATCTAGAATTGTTTTACACTCTTTCAGAATTTGGCATAATTGGAAAGAAGGAGACCATTTCCTGGGTTGGCTTCGATCATTTTCTGGTAATAAGCGTGTGTACTCTCATGCCCATGCCAACTATTTGAATCCTGAAATCCGACCCATCTCCTGTGGGAGCCCCCGCTGCCTCCGCCACCGCAAACTCTACCTCCTCCTCCTCCACCTGCACCCCCCGCAACCAGAGACTGCAACACCCTCCCTTTCTCCTCCATAGCTGCACTAGCCTCCTCCTCTGCCTTCCCCAAACCGGAATTCGACAACAATCTCCTCACCTCTGTCGGACCCACTTCTTTATCTTTCAGCTTCGGTGTCTTCGCCTCTCTTTTCGTCCCCTTTTTGTTCTTCTTCTGAACGGCTGGATCTCGTAGGTCCGACTCGCGCATGCACGTTGGGGTGCATGTTTAGTCTGAGATGTATGTTTTGTCGGAATTCATCCGGACCAAACGGCGTCATCAACCCAGATCTAGTCCTAATCAGTTGCCGGGTCTGTATCGGTAGTAGGTCGGATTCCGGCGACGACCCACATGAGTTTGGTTTCCATGAATTGAGTATAGGGCTTGACGAGCTTCTCAATAGCATCTTTCGCGTCGGATCGATTGCAGATCGGTTATCTTTTCAGAACCAAAGCCGAGAGTAACCTCCGTGCCCCTCCTTTGGAGGAGAGAGTGTGTAAGTGGCTGGCTCAATTGATTATAGGTTTTATAGAACTATAAAAATATCGCTGATGGGAATAAATCTAGAGCCATCGATTGGCCAATTACTCGAGAAAACGACAAGAGTCAGTGTCATATAAATATGCACGTTGAATATGATATTTAGGTCATAACGACGACGTATAAGTAAGCTTCCATATTCCAGCCATAGCATTTAATTCAACTGGACTACAAATATGATTGGGCCTCTAATGATGGAAACTTACGTGATGTCTGCCATCTATTGATCAAGTATACATCATTTATACATTTTATTTTATATATGTGTGTGTGTCCATACTCTATAAATTAAATGATTAAAAAATATCAAGCTATAACTTTTCCTGCCACAATCCCTCCAGCAGTCAGCTTTTGGACAGATTTGAAATGTCATAGTGAAATATCAATATTTAATGCGAACTTAATTACCATTTAATATGCGATATATAATGATAATTTAAATTATAATTACCAACTTAAAATTTTGTTTAATATATAATTTGAAATTAAGTAGAAAATTTTAATTAACTAAGAATTTTTTAACATTTGAAATTTTTTAAAAATTATTAAAATATTCTTCAATCTTATCGAATAAGTAAAATTTTATAACAAAATATAATATATTATCATAAGATCATTCTAAAATGTAACATTTACTGATTGAACTTATTCAATAAAATATAAAAATTAAACTTGAGTGTGATATACTAACATAATCCTTCTATGTAGTACGGACAATCTATTCGTGTTTGAATATATATTTCTAGATAGGATGATTGAAAGACAAACAAAGCGTTATTATTCCAAGTGGTTTATTCTTCATCATTAACGACTATCTCATCACTCATTTGGTATTCCTGCAAAAATTATACTTAACATTCACAAGTTATGACAATGGTCACTTATGTGTCAATATCATAATAATTTATCCCTTGTCTCATAATAGTATTCTGAATCTATTTTTCAAATTTCAAAGTTCATTTCATTTAATTATATTATGCCGAGATAGTGCTTAAAGTCAAATAGTTCTTTAGCAATTTGAGGCTCTCTTTCAACTCCTCTGTAATCTTGCAAATAATAGCACAAGTTCTCTGTTTGTAGCTAAAAATCATGTTTCGCAGATCAAACATCAATAACATGATGTTATCTTTTAAAAAAAATAACATAGTGTGAAGACGTAAAGAGACTTGTGGGAAGAGTCTAAACTTTTTATTATAATGTAAAGTTATATTTATATAACGTGGCGGAAAAAAATTGTGTCATCGGTATAAATATGTTACCAACTTATGAATTTTGCTTACAAAATATAAATTTACGAGTCAAATTTCATTTTAAATAAAAAATTAAAGTGGGTTTGAAATCTCAAATCATATTTTTGGAGAATTTAAAATTTAAAAATATTTTTAAAATATAATTGTTGTATATTTAAATATTAATTAGAAATCCATAATTTTATATTGCATGTTCAAATGCAAGCTAAAAAAAAAAAAAAAATCCCCAACTTAAACACAAACAACTTCGCAAATTTTGTTAGAATTTAAGTTTCATGAATGATTGCTCATTCAAAATTTCAAAAAACAATCCATAGAATTCAATCAGTCATAATCAAAAGATGGAAAATTTATATAATTTCAAACTTCATGGAGTTCAAATTTTGCTAATTCAATATACAAATTTGTTAGAGTTTTAGATTTCGTAAATAATTTATGTTGTTCAAATACTATTTTAGTCAAACTTTAAAAATGATTACCAGAGTTTAAACTTTCACAATTTAAATATGAAAATTAATTTGAAGTTTCAAACTCCATTCCTCCAAATTAACAAATCAAAGAACTTTAATTTTAAATTCAAATTCAAAAATTCAAATTGATAAATATTCAAAAACTCCAATAAACTTTTCCGCACGTTAACTTGAGGTATTTTCGTCATCATAAAAGGAACCTAAACACTGAACTATTTTGGATCATTTTCAAAAAAATGACTTTCAAAGATGGTGTTCACTATTGATAATTTATGACTCAGGAAGGTCGATGATAGAATAGCATATGCAATTTAAGTTTTTGTACGAATTATTTTTATTTTGAAATGATTTTAATTTTATTTTAATTTATAGCTTTTAATTTTATTTTGTGTTTATTTATTGAAATTTTATGGATCAATACTTTTGAGTATGATCTAACTTGGCTGAGCAAAATTAATTTCGCAGGGCAGAATTAGAGAAGTTTGTCTTGGAACATAAGTTCTATAGTATCCGATTCGCAAGTCAAGATTTTTAGAGAGAATTTAGGCCTACATAACTTACGGCATTGAACTTACGTAGCATAGTTTGTGCCATTGAATGAGTGCTTCCGACATAACTTATGTCACTTGACATGTGTCTTGAGCATGACTTGTGCTACCAAACATGTCTTGGGGGCATAACTTGTGTCACCAAACTTAATATCTTGGGCATAACTTGTATCATTAAACTTATGCCTTGAGAATAAACTTGTCTCCTGCCCAGCAGAATTTATGCCTTAAGCATTAACTTGTACTTTGGGCATAGTTTCTTTTGCCTTGGGCCATAGCATGCTACGGAACATATGCCACGAGGCATAACTTGTGTCATTGAACTTATGCGTGGGGCATAATTCTAACTGAAATTATACCTTGCCATTTCTTTTGTTTGTGCAATTTTTTATTGTCGTTTTTGAGTGTTAAGGATATTTTGACTATTTTTAATGCATTGAAATTTGATAGACAAAATAAAGACTCAAACAATTGTAAGAAGGCAAAATTAAAGACCACCTGTAATAAGGTCATTTGAACAAACGTGACCCAATTCAAGTTTTCAATATAGATTGTTGTTATTTCGGGCGGTCTTTGATTTTTGCCCCTCAAATTTATGATTTTAATTTTGCACCCATTGCACGATTCTTGAAAATTTGCAAGTTAAAATACCCTTATTTATGATCCTAATTAGCAAAATTAATTACGCAAGTTAAAATGTTTTAAAGAAAGTTTTCTTAGGGCATAAGTTACGCAATATTTGATTCGCAAGAAATAAATTTTGAAAACTTGTGCCTTAGAACATAATTTTTGCTGCTTGAACTTATGTCACAGTGCATAATTTATGCATTAAACGAGATGCCTTTGACATAACTTGCGTCATTGGACTTATATTTTGGGACGCAGCTTGTCTTTGAGTGAACATGCGCCCGAAAAACTTCTTTTGCTTGTGTCCTTTGCATTTATGCCTTGAGAATAATTTTTTTGTCTTGGGATATAACTTATGGCTGATGGCATAATTTATGTCTTAAGCTCAATTTCTTTACCTTTAAGCATAACTTGTGCCACTGACTTAAACCTTAGGACATAATTTGTACCTTGAACAAAATCTCTTTTATCTTGGTACATAACTTATGTCGGCAAACTTATATTACGAGAAATAACATATGCCATTAAACATGCACAGTACATAACTAAGCGAGATTTGCGTCTTGTAAATATATATTTTTTGTCTTGCAACTTCTTTTGGGGTTATCAAGGGCATTTTTAACTATTTATTTTTTTTAAGAAATGTTTATGATGAAAAGCGTGTTTAAAAGCTACCCATGATTTTGTTAAAAATTAAAAAAAAATCACCTGCATTTGTAGGAATGACCTATGTATGCGCGCCATGTTTATATTACATACTCGGGCTGAATTAGTTATAGCAACCTTTTTAAAGAACTTTTGTGGTATAATTGTTGCTAGATTGTAATATAAGTTTCTAAATTCTAAATAATTTTTGGTAACACAGAAAGATACCTTTCCCTATAAGTTGTGTTACCAGTTGCTAATGAGAAAGCTTGTTACGGTTAAATACGCTTTTACAATCAAAAGGATGAAGGCGAGATGATATTTTGGGACAGTGTGGCTCCACCTTCCCAAATGATTTGAGTTTCCAATGAAGTTAGCCCACAAGTCACATAATCCTGGAATTGACACAGATTATCTTTGCATGTTGAAAACGACAAGAACAAGAACCTCCTCCCCATTTCCTTCATGTAAGTTTCCACTGATGAGCATCAAAACACTCAAAATCTATGGAACTTTATACAAGTGGTACAGACCGAAGACTGAAAGAGTCCCTCAAATTGTTCTACCCTAGATTCCATCTGAATATAACAAGGGATTGGGTTTCCTCCTTTGATGGTACATCTCATGCACAAATAACGCCATACTAAAACGCGGTTAAAGGAGGTCCCTGTTGCCAATGGTTCAATATAACCATTAACCAAACACGTTATAATAAAGACAATCAAAAACATTAAGAACCACATTCTGACTAGACTACTAGTTGGTTCCTTCGGGTGTTTAGGGGACCAGCTGCCCTGTCTTTAACTGCAAGAATATACCTATCTTCTCTTTTCTGTTGCAATGGGAAAATGGTCCTGCTTTTAGTTCCACCACTACGAGTTCTTTCATAACCCTATACCAGGAGTTCAAACGAATATGCTCAAGTTAAAAGTAGGTTCTACAATCTAATACAGTACTAGGAACACAAATGTAACTTTTATCTCTTAATTCCTAGATGGCCTTTGCAATAAACCACCATTGCTGTCTTCAAACAAAACTCTTTATTGCCAGTAATCCGACATAGTCCAACGCCATAGCTGCTTTGCCAATAGCCTGAGGAATCTAGGGACATGTGAACCTAAAGACACGCATTTTGCTTGGTTCATCAAGTTATTCTTATATTTTCATTCACACACGGAAGGAAAAGGAACAGAAAAAAGAAGAACAATTGCTGATGCATAGAGTCATTTTTTGTTTCATTTCATATTACAGAGGCATAGAGATATCAAACAGCCATAATGAGAAATATCAAAACAACTCTGGATAACTTTACATCTAAGCTGTTTTTCTTGTTTACTAACATTCAAACAGCAACATCTAGATCTTGGTATTATGATCTTACTAGCAAGACTTATTTGAATAAGAATACTAAACCATTACTCAAAATCAGGATGATGTGCAAGTATTTTACGTTCAATCACCAGTACAGGAGAGCAAAAATAGCTCCCATGAGAGAAGGAAATACACACCACATTCACCAACGAAAAGACACTAATAGTTGCTTCAGCTCATCAAATCTCAATTGCTCAAATTCTTCTTTCACAATAAAACAATACTACGTGTTTTCAATCCCATACCATGAACCACAGCTGGAAGATTAATCTAAACACTTGATCAGCATCAAGATTTAAAAAGGTAAGGAAAGAGAACAGAGCTTGTAATATTCAGAATTCAGATACATATTTGTACAACTGATACTTTCAAAACTTCCTTTTCGATGAAGATACTTTCAATACTTCCTTAAGGAACTACAAATCAGTATGTTGAGTCCAATAGCTCTCCTGGTAGATGAAATAACAACATACTAATTTTTGGTTTTTGTTTTCAATTCAAACCAACACACCTGGGACCCACACTGTATTTCACTTAAGTTCCTTAAACAAGACAGGAAGAATGTTCCTCTATTCAAGATGGAAGAAAACATGGAGTAGCTCCTTAAGTTCTTGGAACAGACAGGGAAATGTATTCTTTTACCCAAGATGAAAAAATATAAGAGGCACTGCAACAGACTCTAACCCCGTATAATTGTACAGAAGAATTTACTCTTAAAGCTCTAAAGGAGTAAAATCACAGCATCAATGAACTAATGCTAGCTGGGATAACAAGGAGCTCTAAACTATCTTTTAGTGAACTGGACAGAAGAATCTCCATTCTTCAGTAACTTTAAACAACTTTAGACACTAAATTTCTCCTCTTTTTCCTTTTTGCCTTTTCACCCCATGATACTATCGCGTAAGACAACATCAGGAGTTAATTGTACATGACACCATAAAGAAACTCCTTACAATTTTATCTTCTAAATAAAAGGAACCCTTGTTTGGTGCCATCATTCTTCCCATCCCACACAGAATACCAGAAGAAAAAGCATCCAGAATAGCACAGAAAAAAATATCCGCATTGTGTCTTGTGCTTTGGAGAAAGATGCCATGATACCTGGTTAAGAAATTTAAAGATTTGTCAGGAAACCTTAACAATATGAGCACTGCCACTGTATATATTCAAGGAAAAGGAGACTTCAGTTAGTTTGAGAAGAAAAGTAAACAATGTCAAATTACAATCCCAGATTATCACTTAAGTCTGATGCATCTTGACCATCAGCATCTCATATAATCAATTACTAAATAAAGTACAAGGGGATCCCTTTAGTATGGAAATAGAGCACAAACCAGCTCCACCATGGGACACAAAAAACAATAGAACAGCAGAAAACCTATGCTAAGCCATTAAAATTAATAACAGATGAAATTTCCAGAGGAAGCATGAAATCTAACTATTCTTTCTCTCGTAATTGCTAATCTGGATTTTGCCGCACCTCTCAGCCCGCGTCAAGAAAATATATAGAAAAGAAAAGAAACGAAGAACAATAAAAGGATGTAAAAATATTTGTTTCAGGTTATTGAGCAAGTGGCTTCCAAATCATTCATTGGACAATTATTCAACTTGGTAGCCTATGGGCAGAAACATTGTAACTATGTAGTAGGGTTGGTGGGCCTCTCAATGCCTTATCTCGGATAATGATGCCAACTGATCATTTCATAATGGTTGAAGGGAATCTGAAAATAAAAGTGCACAGGCCATGATTTGTGTAAGCGATAGTACTCAGTTCATTCCAACCTATAATCCCCATTTATGGCGTATTTATTGTCTTTGTTATCCATATTTTTCAGTTTTTATCCTGATGGTTAGCCTCCAGATATCAATGTATCTTGCAAAACCATTTGGTTATCTGTTTAGCAGATCATTTGCTACACCTTATCCAGGAATACTGTAGAGCTACGTTAAATGGACATGGGCAGGTATAACATATGGGCGGGATGATTTATCACCTAACACCTAGGATTAGGGGCACAGAAAGGAATATAGCTGTGCTGGACACGACAATCAAATGTAAAATAATTAATTGAAAAGACATTGAACCAAAATAAGTATATCCAAATTCTATAAACACCTAATATTTTATTCCATAAGCATATCTCAGACAAAGAAAATATTCTAATACTTATGCAATTATGTATATAGAGTATGTAAGTTTGTTCGTATGTACACAGCTGAAACCAAACACCCAAGCATCCTATGCTTCTTAGTTCCTGGGCAGTCAACATACCCTACATGAATTGATCAAATTCAAGTTGTGTCAATGCAGCAGGAGTATTGAAGGATTCATATAACTATACTACCCTAAGCCAAAGGAGTGCATCACACTTTCCAACATCTTCTATCCTTTTAAATATGAGACTCGAACACACTTTTTCAACTTGTCCTACAGACACAATCTGAGACTCGAATACACTTTTTCAACTTCTCTGACCAAATCAGTTTAAATTGAAGGTAAGTATTATACATGAAAAACTTCTCGGTAAAGAGAGATGCTTACAACTTAAGCAAATCATCAACATACAATTTAAGCTTGTTTCATGAAGACAATATGGTAAATTGCTTCTAAGACATCTCAATTCCGGATCAATTGCTCCAAAATTTGAGCTTGAAAAGAAAAGGTCAAAAATATATCAAGCATGAAGCATAATCTCCCTTTTTTTTTTTTTTTTAACCATGTAAACAGTACCATAAACAAACAAAAGTGATACACCTAAGGAGCAGTCATCTCCACATCGACCTTCCAGGCAGGTGCCATGAAGAATGAGCTCCTAACAGAAAAACTAACTACATCATCTATGGACAAAACTGAAGCTAAATACAAAGTATCCTATGTATAAACTCCCGGCTCCTGTGTGCTTTTCTTTGATGAATTTAACATCTCAATTCTTTGTACAATTTCCTCTCTAATCTGTTTAACTATCTCTGAGCCTTGTATAAGTTTCCTTCTAAAGATCTTCCAATTTCTACCTCTCCAGGTGTGGTATAGCATTGCTTACCAGATTGCAGCCATCACCTCTTTCTGAAACCTCTTCAGTGCTCCTTCCTAGTCATCAATACTTATTTCGTGTCCCTACCTGAATGTGAGTGTTAGTCCAAAACATTAGTTCATTCCTAGCAAAGTGATCCATGAACATTCAGCAAACAAGTGAGAGCTAGTCTCCAGTGTCTGAGTCTCACACAGACAGCAATAAGGATCATCCACCTGCATATTCATTTTAATCATTCTTTCTTTGGTAAGTAGTCTGCCCAGAGCTGCTAGCCACATTATGATTCGCATGGCTGAGCTACAGAGGTCCATACTAGATCTGCGACCTGCATCTTTCTTTGCTCCCCATCACAATTTGCTGGTAGCAACTTGTGATGGGTATGCTCCCATGGCAGTTAAGCTATAAACAATCTGATTATACGACATGACCATCCTCTCTTTCAGTGAGTTGATTTTTCTCCAATACCATCTACTATCCATTGGAGCTGTGTGGTTCCAGATACTAAAGGTCATTTTTCATATAAATCTCATCAGACCCATTTCACCCACAGTGAGTCTTTATCCACAACCTGTTGTCAAAGTAACTTTCGATGAAGCCATTGCATGTCCTGCATTCTTTCACATTGAGTCCTCCTCTACTCTTTGGCGGACAAACTTTGTCCCACGAGACAAGGCATGATTTCTTATGTCCTTCTGAGCTCCCCAATAGATACTCCTTGCACATTTTATCCATATTCTTCAATATGCTCTTGGCAGGATAAATGTGAACCCCCAAAAACATAAAAAGGACAATCCGATTGCACTAAACTCCCGCTATGCGTCAGGGACCGGGGAAGGGCTGAACCTCCAGAAACTATGTATAGAAAAGCCAGAACATTCAGAACTTGTAACCTTCATGCATAAGATAACTTATCTAGCATAAGTGGTAGTAATCTTGCTAGTAATCTTGTCAACTAGCTGTTGACACTCTAACTGCTCCACTTCTTTAAGGATAGAGGCAGTCCCAAATATCTTATTGGAAATACCCCTAGAGTGTAGCCAGCTCTTGTCAGTAACTTGTCTCTCATTTGGTCAGTTACCCTAGCAATAAATATGCTAGACTTCTCCATATTAGCAATCAGACCTGCGGCTACACTAAAGTGATCTAGTGCTTCCTTGACACTGAGCACCGAGTATTCCTCTCCTTCACAAAACACTATTAAGTCATCAACAAATTTTAAGTGAGTGAGCTTTACAGTCTTGCATATGAGGTAGGATTTAAGTTCAGGCAACAAGCCTACACTTAAAGATTCTAGACAAATACTCCATCACCAATACAAATAGGAGTGGTGATGCAGGATCACCCTTCTTAGCCCTCAAAATACCCATGCCCCTCACCTTTCATTTTTAGAGTAAATTTAGGAGTAGTGACACAGATCATCAACAATCTTATAAATTTGTCAAGGAAACCATAGCCTTGCAAGGCTTCCTCAAGGAATTCTCACCTCACCATGTCACATTCTTTTCTACGATCAATTTTCATGAGGCATTTGGGTGTTGTCTTCCTACCATAATCCCTAAGCAAATCATGGCAAATAAGCACATGGTTGACCATAGACCTTCATTGTACAAGGGTTGCCTGATTGTCCTTTACTATACGAGTAACAACCTCGTTAAGTCTACTACACAGCATTTTGATAAGAATTTATAAAGCACATTACAACATGATATTAATCTATATCGGTTGGCGCTTTTTGGGTAGTCAGCCTTTGGTACAAGGGCAATATTAGTAAATTAGTTTGTTTAAGCAGCTACCATTCTTGAAAGTCAGAAGTACAGCCTCCCAGTCACAACCCACAATCTCCCATGTTGATTAAAAGAAGCCACTACCATAACCTCTGGCCCAGGACTTCTGTTTTTGTCTATTCCAAACATTGCAGTTTACACATCTTTCTCTATAATTTCCTTCATTAACCTCTCTTGGTGGTCTCTGGTTAAGATGTTTTCATTCTTTTAAGAAATCACCCTTGGCTTTGATTCTACCAGGAGCTTTGCTTATCTAGTAGGTCTTCACAAGTAGTCCACAACACTTTAGCAATACCTCTAAGCTCAGTTTCAGATTCTTTGGTCATTCTTCTGGCTTTGTGTGATTGCCTGCTTAAGCCTTTTGTTTTTAATTACTGAGTAGAAATAACTGTGTTGGCATTCCTTAACTTTGCAATTGGCTTTGCTCTTTTTGCTGCAGGTACATTTCTGTCAGGTAAGATGATTCATAATTGTCTAAATTTCATACACTTCTCCCTTTCTTCATGCCGGAACATCTCATTTTGTGGACAACTCTGTAGCTTTATTTGGGCTTCTTGTAATGCTTTCCTATCTTCAACACCCTCTGAAACATCTATATTCCTGAAATGCTGAGAACTTAGTTTCTTAAGAGTTTATATAGCATCTTCATTTTCTACACCACCTAAAACATCTTACAGCCAGGAACACCCTTTCTTAACTAAATTATAGAAAGAAGCCCACCCTCTTCTTTTTCTGCGATCGCTACTGTTTTTGGGCAATGGTCACTTGTGCCCTCTCACAGTAAGATGACTTTGCTAGATGGCATCTGGCTAGCCACTTTCAATTAATGAAGACCCAGTCTATCTTGGAAAAAATTCGTTGTCCGCCATGCTTATCACTCCATATCTCTCCCTTGATACGGTAACCCAACCAGCACATTCATCTACATGGTTTGAAAAATCTGTCTCTTCAGCCCATGAAATTGGATTGCCTAATTACGTCATGAGCTTACAACACTTAATTAAAATTTCCTATTATCATCCAGGGCTGCTAAATAGAGTTGCTCAGGCTAACCAAATTTTTCCATAATTCTCTTATTTCATCTCTTGTATTGAAGGCATATACAAAAGTTGCTATTAATTGCCTGCAAGGTACACTAGTGAACCTTGCAAGTGACCATTTGTGGGGCAAACTTTGGGGGCACCTCGCAGATGATCAGGCCTCCATGTCACCCAAGTTCGGTCATTATAGTGACACTCAAAGTTTTTGTGTACTGCCACATAAAACAGGCTAGTGACAATATGATCTATCTTACTATTTTTATTTTGGTTTTCGACGTAATCCTACCAAACCAGCTTTCTCTTTACTGCAAAAGGAGTTTCACCTTATTTTGTTTTATTAGGAGCATTTAACCCCCTCATATTCCAACAAGTATGCAGTGCGCTCATTCTAAGAGTGAGGTGTAGGTTGACCTCCCTCTTTTTCCTCTGCTTCCTCATTAGTGTGTGACACTATACCTGATTTGTTCAATACCTGATATTTGTTTGCTAACACCGGACTATACTGCTTAGTTGATGATTGACTCAGCCTCATCGGTGTCACCAAATTAGCTGCCATTGTTAGCTGGCTACCACTATCTATACCCTGCCCCTGCTGTGTCATTTGAGCACTCTTTGTTTGCCTGACCACCTTTACAATGGCATTCTGCCCCTTAGGTTGCACTTGATCCCTCTTGCTTATATCCTGCACTACCTAAGTACCATTTGGAAAAAAGACTTGTTAATCTCCTTTGTGTTCCCTAGGTGATTTAGAATTGGTTAAAAGTTAGTTATTTACAAATTTTATAAAGATTTGTTATGAGGCTGTTAGCAGTGTCCATAAATCTGTTAAAAAGTTAGTTAGAGGTAGTTACTGCTAAGTTAGTTAGTGGATTACTTAGTAATCTAGTAGTTGTAACTAGATGTATTGATAAGCTTCAAACTGTTAGGAAAACAGCTAATGGATTGTGGCTATATATATACAATCCTCATTGTATCAGGATACAGATCATATAGAATATGAAATCATATCCTTGCAATCTTCATCTTCTTCCTTCTTTCATTTTAGTTGCTCTATTCTAAAGTTCAATAATTTCATGGTATCAGAGCTTTCTTGGAAGTCTTTGCACTAGCTAAGAGGTGAGTGAAGTTGCTTTATTCATTCCTGGTGATAATCGTCAAAGTTCGAAGATAGTTGATTACCATCAACTTCAAGATGCTAGTATTCTTGAAGAGAAGGTTCTGAAATCTGTGAAGAAGTACTTCCGCGAAAATCGCTGAGAGATCCTGTAATCTGGAGATATAGAATTAGTGGTACTCATGCTGATGCAGACATGGCTCATAATGTCAGTAGCAATCAAGCAAATGTGACTGCTTCTCCAAAGCCAGAATGTCAACAATGGTGGAAACATCCAACACACAGGCTGATAATGGTCAAGGTATTATGGTTACAATCATCCATTGTTCTTAAGTCCTACAGATGTAAGTGAACATTAGTATCATCTCCTTTCAACTTCTTGGAAGTGAGAACTATATGTTGTGGAGTCGATCCATAAAACTGGCCCTACTTGGAAGAAACAAAATAGGATTGATAGATGGTACATGTAGAAAAGAAAGATTCAGATAAGAGCTATGGGGACAGTGGGAAAGGTTAATGCCACTGTATTGTCATGGCTGATGAACTCTGTCTCCGAAAGTCTTCTTGGAGGAGTAGCATTTGCTTCAAGTGCTTATGCAATTTACAAGGAAGATCTGAGGGAAAGATTTGACAGAATAGATGGTTCAAGAACATTTACTTTGCACAAAGAAATTGCTTCTTTGCAACAAGGAACTGCCTCAGTATCTTCATACTATACTAAATTGAGGAATTTGTGGGATGAATTTGAGGTGTTGGTTCCTCCTCCAGCTTGCAATTGTGAAAAATCCAAGGGGTTTTTGGCTCATCCGAATAGGCAAAAAGTGTACCAGTTTCTAATGGGCTTGAATGATTCCTATCAACAAGCAAGAAGTCAGATTCTATTGTTAAATCCACTACCTACTGTTAATCAGGCATATGCCATGGTGGTGGGTGATGAAGGCCAGAAGGCTGTTAGTTCATGAAGTGGAAATCTTGGATTGAACTCCATGGTTAACAATAGTCTAGACTCATTGGCTATGTACTCAAAAGCTTCTACCAGCAATGGAGTGGCAACTCAAGATTCAGAAAGGTTACAATCTTATCTGTGAATTCTGCAAATGTAACGGACACGATGAGAGGAGTGCTACAAATTGGTGGGATATCCTCCTGACTTTAAGTCTAAGAAGAGAATGCTAGATAGGCAAGGTGGATCAGCTTACAGTGTTTCAGATCATAATGCACCTGAGCCTCAAACGTCACAAGCCAACTTCACATGGTCTAAGACAAATGTTCCAAGACATGATCAGGTCACCAGTCAGACTGCTCACATGGGAAGGCCTGCTACTCCAGTAAACAGAACTATCACAGATGCTAAGAGGAAGGTTAAGCAGTTATTGCAAGGATGCACTTTCTCAAAGGATCGGTATGATCAAATTTTAAAAGATGCTTGGGCATACAGATACAAATGACACACCTGGAATCAGTGCAGCTAACACAGCAGGTAAAGCTTTATTGGTTACAGAAAATAGTGATGTATGGATAATAGACACTGGTGCAACCAATCACATGGTGTCTGAATCTAGATATGTTATCTAAGAGTCTGTGACTCAACTTAAGAAGTCAAAAAGAGGTCTATATGCCAAATGGAAGCATAGCTCAAGTGACACACTTAGGTTCATGTCCTATATCTACCAGAAGTGTTATTACAAATGTGTTTCACATACCTCAGTTCAAGTACAATCTAATGTCTGTAAGTCAAGTAACCAACTGGGATGCTCTGTTACATTCTTCCCTCATTTTGTGTTTTCCAGGAGCTTTACAATGGGAAGGTGAAGGAGATTGGTAAGGAAGGAGGCTTATATCTGCTACTGAATCAGTTGATTCAAGTAACCAGCACAAAAAAAGCTTTTGGAGTAAGAGATTCTGTGATACAGAATGGAGCATCAAGTGTGGATATAGATTTGTGGCACAAGAGACTTGGTCATGTGCCTTCTCTAGTTCTAAACAAGTTGTTTTGTACAAATAAACAGATTGGTAGCAGTTTGATAGATCAGTGTGTAGTATGTCATAAGGCCAAGCAGACAAGAGTTAAATTTCCTACTAGTAGTATCAAAGGTGTATGTAGCTTTGATCTGTTACACATTGACCTATGGGGTCCTTATAATACAGCTACTTTTGATGGAAATAAGTATTTTCTTACAGTAGTAGATGATTTTACAAGGATGACATGGGTGTTTTTGCTGAAATTTAAATCAAGTATGCATGTCTCTGCAAGTGTTTCTTCAGTTTGTAGAGCTCAGTTTGGCAAAATAGTAAAGACAATAAGATCTGACAATGGTACTGAGTTTGTTAACTCAGTGTGTGATAAAATGTTTAAGGAGCTGGGAATAATTCATCAGAGGTCTTGTCCATATACCCCTCAGCAAAATGGAGTAGCTGAGGAGAGCAGACATGTTTTGGAGGTAACAAGAGCATTGAGATTTCAAGCAGGCATACCTTTAAAGTTTTCGGGACAGTGTGTATTGGCTGCAGTATACTTAATCAATAGAGTTCAAGCAGTGTTCTGAACAATCAGTCTGCTTGAAAGAATGGGAAAAAACCTATGCTGAGTCATATCAGAATCTTAGGCTGTTTACAGAACACTGATAAAGCTCATGTCTAGATCAAGAACAGCTCCATATGGGAATTCTAAAACTCAAAAGCATTATATCTTATTTGATTTGCACAACAAAACATTCTTTGTGAGCAGGGATGTAATATTTAAGGAAGCAATCTTCCCTTTCCTTGCAATGAAAGGAATCTAGTAATCAGTCTGTATTTGTGGACACATTACAGGATTCAGAAGTGTTACTTCAGTATAGAAATGAGTACGAACATGATAGTAATCTCAACGGATGAGTGGACACACAGTTAACTATCCAGTGATGACATGCAACATGGTGAGAGAGCTGAACTCATACACATCATGAGTCTACTATACAAAATGATGTCATGGAGCAGTCTATACAAGAAGAGCTGGTACATGCAGATTCAAGATATATTACTCAAGATGTGAGTGTACAAGGTCCAGTATACCAGTAGCTGGTCACAGAAAATCAAGTAGAGACAAACAAGCTCCTAAGTGGATGAAAGACTTTGTGTCTTTAAACATAGATGAGAGTGTTCAATATCCAATAAGTGATTACATTCACTACAGTCTTCATATCAAGTGTATCTTGCTGCTATTTACAAACTCACAGAGCTAATAACTATCATAAATAAAGGATCCTAGATGGATTGAAGCCATGAAGGCAGAAGCCACAATCTCTAGAAAGATAATAATACTTGGGAATTGGCTGAGTTACCCAGATGGCAAGGTGCAATAGGGTGCAGATGGATTTACAAGATCAAGTATAAATCCACAGGTGAGGGTTAAAGGTTCCAAAGCAAGGTTAGTGGCAAAGGGATATAGTCAGAAAGAGGGGATAGACTACAAGGAGACTTTTTCTCCTGTGGTTAAGATGGTGACAGTAAGAGCGATTCTGTCCCTAACTGCATCAAAGCATTCATATTCACCAAATGGATGTGTTTAATGCGTTCTTACAAGGTGATTTACATGATGAAATATATATGACAATGCCTCAAGGATTTTCCAGTCAAGGGAGAAGGTGTGTAGACCGACAAAATCTCTCTATGGGCTCAAACAGGCTCAGTGGAATCATAAACACTGAAGTCTTAATAGGGCTCAGAATTTAAACAAAGTCAATATGATTATTCCCTATTTATCAAGAATACATCTGAAGGGATAATCATTCTACTAGTATATGGATGATATGCTTATTACAGACGCAATCTAAAAGTTAATTGAAGAGACAAAGAAGGCCCTACAACATGCTTTCAAGATGAAAGACCTTGGAGAGTTAAAGTACTTCCTAGGTATTGAATTTGCTGGGAACTAAAGCAGGAATCAATATGCATAAGAGGAAGTATACTCTTGAACTCATAGCTGAAGTTGGTATGTCAGCTGCCAAACCAGCAGTGACTCCTACAGACACCAACATCAAGTTAACCTCAAAAAGTATGATGATGTATGAAGATAAGACAAGATGAATCTGAAGATCCTTTGATAGATCAAGCAGCCTATCAGAAACTAGTTGAAAAATTACAATACTTAAATTAGCCAAGACCAGATATTTCCTTCAGTGTGCAGACCTTAAGTCAGTTTTTACAAGAGCCAAAGAAATCTCATATGGAAGCTGCATTAAGAGTAGTGAAATATCTGAAGAAAAATCCTGGTCAAGGGCTGTTATTATCAAGCAATTCAAACAACCTAGTCACTGCCTATTGTGATGCAGATTGGGCTTCATGCCCCCTCACCAGAAGGTCTGTTACTGGGTATATGATCAAGATAGGTGAATCTGGTTTCATGAAGGCTAAGAAACAAACCACTGTATCAAGAAGCTCAGCTGAAGCTGAGTATAGAAGTTTGGCTAACACTATGTCACAGGCTAGTTTGGCTACTATGTATGTTAAAAGAAGTGACTGAGGGGATTCAACTACCAGTTCAAGTCTTTAGTGATAGCGCAATTCAAATTGCAGCTAATCATGCATCACGAAAGGACAAAACACATTGAGATAGATTGTCACTTTGTGAGGGAAGCTTCAACAAGGACTTATCAACATGCTTCACATTCCTACAAGAACAACCAGCTGACATTTAACCAAAGTTGAGCAGAGTACAACTTGAAAACTTATTAGTCCAAGCTTGGAGCTTTAAACATCTTTGCACCTCCTAAGCGAGCGGGAGTGTTGAGGCTGTTAGCAGTGTCCATAAATCTGTTAAAGTTAGTTAGAGGTAGTTACTGCTAAGTTAGTTAATTAGGATTACTTAGTAATCTAGTGGTCGTAACTAGATGTATTGATAAGTTTCAAACTGTTATGAAAACAGTTAATGGATTGTGGCTATATATACTGCCCAATCCTCATTTGTATCAGGATATCAAATCATATAGAATATGGAAATCATATCCTTGCAATCTTCATCTTCTTCCTTCTTTTCATTTAGTTGCTCTATTCTAAAGTTCAATAATTCAGAATTTAGTAAACAATCAATCTAATTGCCCACAGATATCATATGATATCTAAACAGAGATGGTACTTAGCCCCCAATCCATTCACAACCTCCTGATGTCCAATGGGCGATTCCTCCTACCCAAGAAAAAGAAGGCATGCTCTACCCAAATACGTATTGAAGATAAAACCTCCTCTAAGAATATAGTTCATGATATAAATCTTGTTTCTAACATAGTGTATTTTTACTAAAAGATGCTAAGTACCCCCAGCACCAAACTCGAATTTAACTTTTGATAGCGTTTAATATCTCAATCAATAAATACAAGTAAATGAACTAAGAACACCTGGAGACGATGACGAGTCTTCGTCGTTATTAGGAGAGCTCAGTTTGTGGAGGCGAAGGTGGGCCAGCACTGGTAGCCCGGCAACGACCGGACGACGTATTAGGATAAGAATAAGAGTGGGTTATTGAGCTTTGTAGATTTGGCATGAAAGAAGAGAAGCGAAGGTTAGATAATAATTGATGGTGGAGGGCGAACACCGGCGCGGATGCGTCACTGAATTAGCTGCGGAGGTGGAAACATTTGGCGGCGAACGATGAATGTTCTTGAGACAGAGCCACGATTTCATTTTGGTGATTTTGTTACAGGAATTTTGGAAGGAAAAGTCATTTCCGTTCAAAAGTAGCACACTCGGACTAATTTGCGACACGTCTTCTTAATTTCCCCCGGGCCGACTACGACAACTTCCGTTTTTGATTTATCTCTTCTTCCTCTTTTTTTTTTTTTGAGAAAACTCTTTTCTGCTGTGTTATTATCACGATCACTGCAATTTGGTAGGACTAAGGATGCTTTGTTTGCGTATTAAGGTTATATTTTTGTAATTATAATTCTTAAATGAATTTATTTTACTTAAAATATAAAATAAAAAATTAAAAAAACTCAAAATTCATAAAAAAAAAAAAACCCCAAAAACAAAAAACAAACAATATAAAAAATATAAAATTTAATTTAAAATTAAATTCAAAATTAAATTTGATTAAAAAATATGAATTTTCTATAATTAACTAAATATAAATTTAATTTCAAAATTTTGTTTTGAAATATATCAATTTATTCCCAAAAAAGGGCATATTATGGTTTTGAAATAATTTTACTGCATGATATCTCGGGCCTCTTAAATTTGACACAATTTATTAGATGTATATTTAAATTATTTTTTTAATTTAAAACAACAAGAAAAGGCATTAAAATTTTCTTTTTTAAAAATTATTAATAATTAAATTTTAATTTTTTAAAATATTAATTTATGAGTCAATTCCCCTCATGTTCCAAAGCTTATTTTAAGTTTAATAATTTTTTTAAAGAGAATTATCAATATAAAACCAAATAAAATGAGAGTAAGGAAGTAATTACTTCTTTAAACTTGATATTTTGATAGTCTAACCCTTTAGATTTTGACATGACAAAAAACATGGATATAATTTATTTTATGAGTGTAAAAATTCTTAAAAATGAATAAATATTTTTCAAATTGGAAAATATTTGTTTTAAAAAAATTCTCTCATTGATATAATACGCAACATCGTGTGACTCAAACAACCCAGGACTATTTGTTAAGTCAAAGTTTCATTCTTGAAAAACACTTTCCTTCTACAAAATAAGATTATCTTTTTCTTAGAGATTTAAATTGGAGACGGAAACTTAAAATATTTTTTCTTGTTGTCTCAACTTTCTCTTTCACTGCACCAATCTTGAATTATAAACATAATATAATATTTTTTACATATACAACATAATACTTCTCATCCATTCAAAAAAAATACTTTATGTAGGTGTAGCATTTTTTTCCTATACAACAACAAGAATTACAACAATAAAATGCCTAGCACCATTTCACAAATGGGATATTAAAAGGATGGAATATATGTGGACTTTACACTTATATTTGTGGTAGGTGTGAAAACCGACAAACTGCATCAATCCGATAATTCGAGTCAAATCCGGAAAAAAAATCAACTAGATGTTTGGTTTGGTGTTGGTAAAAAACTGAAGCCATAATTGGTTTGATTTTGTTTAACTAAAGTCAAACCGGGCTCGAACCAACCCGATATTATAATATATATAATTTTTATAAATACTTCTTCAAACTTTTCATAGTTTTTGTCTTTTAACATGTATTGTTTCAAGTTTTGACTTATAATTTTGAATGATTTAATAAATTTTATAGTTCATAGATGCATGTTATTAACTCAAATAGCAGCTCAAACTAAAACTAAATCAATATTAATACTAACAAAGGAAATAATTTCAACAATAGAAATAACAATATGCATATTAGATATCTATTATTTAGTTTTGCAGGTTAATTCACTATGAAAATAAATAACTTAATTTTTTAATGTTAATTTGTGTAATTAATACTCTTATTAGTTGTATTTTTATTTATGAGTTAGTATGAGAGTATGATCATTTTCATTATGACTTACTAATTATCAATATTTATTTTATGCAGCTTCATTATCTTCTTTGTTGAATATTTTATTACAATGTCATCACTCATCTCATATTTTTGTGTTATTTTCTTAATTACGAAACATTTTAAATAGTTGTATATTACTAGAATTAAATAAATATTTCAAGTATAAGTTATATATTTTGTATAGAGACTTTATCCCGAAAAAACACAAAAAAAACCCAAATTTTTAAAATAACCGAAGTTGAAAAACCCGACTTTTATTGGTTTGATTTGATTTGTAGATTTAAAATCTGATACAATTGTTGATTAGGTGTTTAAAAAATTTGAAAAATTAAAAAAGACAAAATTCAAGTTGAATTTGAAAATTTTAAAATTTGAATTTCTTTTCGTATAGTAAATGTTAAGATATGGGATAATAATTTAAGTGTGGCGAGTACTTAATTAGTCGTATTAGTATTTTGTGTATTTTAATATTAAATTAAAATATTAAAATATATAATATTTTAAAATTAATAAATATTAAATCAATTATTTTTTAATATACATGACAACTAAAAAAAAATTGAAAAGTACTATTATTAGTGTACGTTACGTTATCATAGCATGGGGAAAAGACTGGGCGAATTGGCACATCTAATATACCTTCCTTATATATATTGGTGGATCTAAGTTGCTATGTCAAATTAAATAAATTTAATATTTCCAGCGTGAAACATAGTTATACATAAAAAATTTTAATAAAATTATAATAAACCTAGAATGTCCTTGTAGCTAAGATTTACCTGTGGAGCGTCCTTTCTTCAAAAATCTAGAAAGAATTCGTGACACGTAACGAAAGAGAAAAAATAAATCAAAGCATATATCAAAGAGGCCTCAAGTACCAATTAATTAATTATGCATGTGTACTAAATATATTAGTAGCCTTCCATTACAAAATCAGATTGTCTGAGGATGGCAATTGGACGAGGCTTGATACGTTGCGGGGTAAATCCATAAATTGCCAAATTTCAAGCCACAGCTCTGTCTTGCCCGCATATCATAATTTATCGTTTTCGCTCCATCTCGTCCCGCCCCATGAACCCTTCACTGCTTCAAAACTAAGGATGGATCTGCAAGACTTCCATTAACATCATCAAATAAATTAAATCTCAAAAGAATGAATGTATTTGAATTTAAAAGTTATTTTACACTAAAGTTGGTGTTGAAACACATGGTTCTCTAAAACTATGATATTTGAATTTTCAAAAGACATTTAGTAATGCAATTAACATAACAACAATGAATGTGTCAACATAGTTTCATGGTTAATCTCTGCAGTTTCAACTAAAATATAGTTTTAGTAGTTTAAAGATCTTGATGAATAATGGTTGGCAATTAATGCATAAAATTTATAGATCGCAAAAATTATTATAAATGAAGAACCTAACGTTTTTAGTTCAGTTCAAAAAAACTAAAATTAAACTCCAACTCACATATCCGTCCCGCGTGATTTAAAAAAAAATATTTGTACCCGTCCGGCTGTAAAACTATAACCTACCCCATCCACCGACACTATAAGTGCCCGCTTATTGCCATTCCTAAATTTATGAACAATTATTTTCATCATAGTAAGCGACATAATACTCAGGTGGCAGGACCTAAAAATTTATACAAGCGGGTTCAATCAACAACAAAATTGATAAATTAACATCTTCTAATATATAATATAGTGACACCACTAACACTAAATGTATCATTTATCATTTTTAATTTCAACGTATTATAATATTCATATGTTTATGCAAAGTTGTGCAATTTTTATGATCAATAGATAAAAAGTATGACCCACTACTGATAAAAAAGAATATATTATTTTAAAAACTAACAAATATAAAATTTAAAAAACAAAAAAAACCAAAATAAATAAAAATATTTTTAAATAAAAATTCTAACATGTTCAAAATTGTATAATTTGTCTTTGTATCTTCAATCCTTTTTATCTTATTTTAAGCCTCTGGGAATTTATAAATTAATATTAATAATCACAATTTTCTAAAAGATTAATTAGGCTAAAGGAATATGATTATAATGATAAACAAGAAAAATAAACAAAAAAATTAGTAAGGAAAGTGCATGGTTAATCAAGGAATCAAACGCGCAACCTCAGACGATACTTGGATATCCTCTCAACCACTGCACTGCGACTTCAGCTTGTTTCAAGTGGGTTAATTGTTTTTTAATATATACAATTTTCGATTTTGTCAACCAAATTCATATAAAATGCCAATATTTTCCAGATGGAACGGGTTGAACTCAAGCCGGGTCGGGCCCTACGGGCCCTGGCACAAATAAGTAAGTACAGCTCCAATAACTATAGTACTACTTTCAAGCAGGATTCTACATAAGTAATAACAATATTTCAATGATATAGATATACAATACAAAATTAATTTTTCTCATAATTAGGCTAATACTAGCTATCAGTTGGAAAGAGCTGATCCACCATCTGCATTTCAAGAAGAGATAATAGGTACTATCTTCTTTTAGAAATCTACTTATTTATTGTTGTTATGGCTTGGTGATGACTGATATTCCGCCATACATAGGATGGCAACTCATACTTGTTTACACAGCCCAGTGGCGCCAGCCTATCATCACCTACATACTCTGTACAACCACTAAGTCAAATACATATTCGTGTTACTCAAGCCAGAGTTTTAAATAAATGACTCAAAAAAATTGTAAAAAAGAAAAATACACCTAAATGCAGGTATTAGATATGAATACATATCAGGATCTGATTCAATAAATTATATACATATAGAAAAAACGTTTTGTCCTTTTTGCACAATGCAAGTAAGTACTATAGTAAAACTTTTTGAAATTTTATTAACAACTAGAAACAAGACTAAATCGATTAGTTACCTGATTGGGAGGGATGAAAATGAAATGGCAGACACAATAAAGTGATTATAATTAGTCCGTCGAGCAGTTCAGCTTGATACAGCCCATCACAGGTATTAATATGAACATGAACACCTTTTGATTAGGAAAATGGGACTTTAATTAGTTTCTAGTTTAAGTACATTTCAGTTGTTGAAAGTGTGATTATTTATGGTGATAAGATGGAGAACTGTTTGGGAAGAAGGGACAATACTCTGATGCCCAAAAACGTGCAAACACTTTGAAAATTACTCATATTTCTATACTAGATGCATCACTGTCCTCAATTTTCAGCATCTCTTGATGCCCGGTGGTATCCTCCTTACATCAAACCAACATACTATCTCAACTATGCCATAAACGTTTTGTTGTTACTGTATTATTTGGAATATTAATTTGAATTTATAAGGATGTTTATAACTTACTACTAAAGGGAAGCACTGATCTTATTTTGGAGTCCCATATTTAAAATTCAACTCCAGATTTTAATTAAAAATTTAAAAATTTTTTATTTTTTTTATTTTTTTTATTTTTTTTATTTTTTTTATTTTTTTTATTTTTTTTAGTTTTCAATTTTTTAAAAAAATACTTATCCATCTCATTTCAAGTGTCATTTGAGATAATTTTATCATTCATTTAAAATACTTTCTTTATTTTAAAATAAATAATATTTTTATTTTTATTTTATTTCAAAATAAATAGTATTTCACATAATATTAAAGATTTACATATTTTTAAGATATTTAATTTGTAGAATAAATTAATAAAAATACATCTACTTTCTCGGAATAATTAATTTTTTCAAAAAATTATTTCACTCCACGCGTCCTATCCCGCATAGGGTTGAATTCGCTTCATCTTTCTGTAGAATCTAGGCCTCGTAACTTTTAATCCTAGCGATTATTCAAAGGGAAGAGTTTACCAACTTCCTAGGATTTTGAACACCTTCTTTACTAGCACCTCACGTTCAAGTTCACCTACACAAAATTAAATTAATAAAAATACATCTTACTTTCTCGGAATAATTAATTTTTTCAAAAAATTATTTCACTCCACGCGTCCTATCCCGCATAGGGTTGAATTCGCTTCATCTTTCTGTAGAATCTAGGCCTCGTAACTTTTAATCCTAGCGATTATTCAAAGGGAAGAGTTTACCAACTTCCTAGGATTTTGAACACCTTCTTTACTAGCACCTCACATTTCGAGGTTTCACCTACACAAAATTAAACAACTCTTATTTGTATGATAAGTATGGGGTAACCAGTCTTTGACTAGACTGTTTAGTCCCAGGAGGAAGTTGCACTTTGAACTCTTGTACATGTAATACGTAGTTTTAGCTATATTTTTTAAGAGTATTACTCATTTTTTTTTAAAAAAATATTTTTATTCACTTATGCTTAATAAATATCTTAAAAAAGATATAGCTCTTTAATATTTTATTGATCATATAAAACTCTCTC
>JACEIK010003340.1:149756-162634 GCA_018107945.1 Datura stramonium | reverse complement strand
AATGAAAGACCTATATGTGTATGGCATAATTGTAGTATTAGGGGTCATTGTAAGATCCTACACATGTTATTGTTACTGATTGGCATATTTTGTGGTTTCCAATATTCAGATAGTTTGTATGAGCTCTGTGAGCTCCATTTATGATTGAGATTAACATTTGTTTTTATTTTACCCCCGCGTGGTACATCGGCTGGAGATCTTTTTATTTTACCCCGGTGTGGTACATAGGCCGGAGATATTTTCATTTTACCTCAGTGTGGTAAATCGGCTGGAGATATTTTTATTTTACCTCGGTGTGGTACATTAGCTAGAGATATTTTTATTTTATCCCGGTGTAGTACACCGGCTGGAGATCTTTTTATTTTACCCCGGTGTGGTACATCGACTGGAGATATTTTTATTTTATCTCAGTGTTGTACACCGACTGGATGAATTTTATATATGGATTTACGGTTGACTGGTCGTTGACATTACAATTATAGTTTATTTCTTTTGTGTTTCTTAATTGCATTTTAATCTCATTATAGAGTTATTATCAGGTTTCAGTTCCAGGATTCTAGGTTGTTACCATTCCTTATTCCTGGTTCAGTTATCTTGAGTTCAGTTATTTTATAGTAAGTTGTTATCAATTACAGGTTGTAGAGTTCCAGGTTATATTTATCCTTTATATGTTTGTGTGATAAATAAGTTATTATAGGATTGTTATCTCATGGTTACAGTTTCTGCCTTACATACCAGTACATTTCATTCGTATTGACGTCCCCTTACTTGGGGACCTGCGTTCGTGCTGCAGGTGTAGGTAGAGGTCAAGATGGCCAGTTGGGTAGCAGTTCGTGAGATCAACAGATGGTTGCTATGCTCCTTTCTTCATGGAGCTAGGGCTTAGTTATTTATGCTTGAGATTTTAGATGTAGGTATGGGTAGGTCGGAGCCCTGTTCCGAGCATTAGTCAATTTACTCTTTAGAGGCTTTGTTTACTTAGTGTGTACAATGTTATTCCGTTTGTGGCCTCTTCGTCTTATTGTTTCTTTGTTAAAAACACTAATTTCCTTGGTTGCATTTCGATTGTTTTACCCCGTATCGTTGAGACTTTCAGTCATCTTTAGTATCTTTCAGTAATGTCAGTTGATCAGTTTGACTATAGTAAGTTTTTGAGGTGTCAGTAATGCCTCCCATTTATCAGTTATTAGTTATAACTTATCAGTTAGTTCTACATATGGTTATGACGCTTCAAGATAAGCAACTCTGACCAGTCTTAGAACACTAGTTACAATATTCTATCCGATAAAACTCTCAGGGTATTTCCAGATAAGTGTCCCTGACTTAGTCTTGGGCCCCATCTTCGAGCTATCAGCTTAGCAGAAAAATTTAGGATTATCCAGAGGAAGTAGTACTTAGCACTGAGCGAATCAGGGTTTCAACACACCCAAGTTCCTAGAACTACATTACCACTGAGGTTACTTGGCCCATCGGGCCATAGATTTGTGATCACTCAGTTCTTGTCTTTATACCCTAGCAAGGTATATTAGGTCCTATTGATGGGGCGTATACATCGAACTCCATGTTTAGCTCACGTGGTTATATGTCGGTCATAGACTCTCCCACTAGCCAATATAGTCTCAGTTTAGCTCAGCTCAGAATCTTAGATCTAGGACAAATCTATGATCATCAGCCAGGGTCATTATTAATGGTATTAGTTACATTTCATGTGATAGCCCGGAAGTGCCTAGGACTAGACCCGAGAGGTAGAAAGGAAAATCAACAGAAAAATCTGGATTTTCCCCTCAAACAATATGTGGTGTGGGTTGTTATAAGGAATAATAGGTTGTTGGAAGTACCCATGGTGAGAGGTTGCATATTTGGACGGGGGAATAATGGGTCTCAGAATGACCCGTTGGTGGTTGTAACGAGTTGTTGGATGGGAGTCTTGGTGAGGATGGTCTTGATCTATGAGGAAGTGATGGGTCTTGGGATGACTCATTTTTGGTAATAACAGGTCATTGTATTTGTCCATTTGGAGGATTTCCAGGATAGTGACAGTGGTGATGATGGTTGGTATCCACGATTCGTTGGTGGATGGAAGGACTCGTCCCGTCTGGTTGTTGAAAGAGATCTAAGGCATGAATCAGGGGAGAGACAACAAGTGAAGTGATGGGTCGTGGGAGTGAAGGATGACCTGTTGTGTGGGTCATTAGATGGAGTAGTCGCTAAATTTCTACGAATTCAGTAAGGGAAAAACCGAAGTCTCCACGCCCCTAAGTCCCCTACTACGTTGTTTTAAGCTTAGAATAGGGTCTTTTAAGGGGGTTTAACTCATCCAAACCCACCATCCTTCATGAATGCAAACATAGAACTGCATGTTGTATCATTTTATGATACAGGCTCCGATCTTCAGACTCAGCCCTGTCATTAGCCAGTTTTCGGAGTCAGCATCAAATTTCGGTGGTGAGTCCTTATCTCCTGAGGACCATGGTTTATCAGTTATCCTTGTACTTTCAGTTTTCATACTTGTCAAGTTAGTTGGGGGTGTTTTTCCATCAGCCCATCTGATATGTTAGAGGCTTTCAGACTATACGTAGTGATCAGCTTGTTATGTGTTATATAAATTTTGTTTGTGATTTTATTTATGATTAAACTTCCGTTATGCTCATTATTTTAAGTCTTCCGCTTTATTTGATTGATTTAGATGTATTTTCATGCTATGGGTCTACTTGGAATCTCTCAGGGCTCCTTGTCCCGTGTCTCGATCCGGGCCTATATTCGGGTTGTGAAAAACTTGGTATCAAAGCTACTATAACATGGTATATAGGGCTATGAATGGGTGATATATGACTTACGATATGATTTCTCTCAAATGCTCATCATGATTTTATGAATATAAAGTAAATACATGTTTTACAAGTATGCATGAACCTCATGATTTATGATTTTAGATTAGGCCGACTCACTGACCCTACTTTCATGGCTAGTTCACGTATTTCAAGCATGCTTATGATTATCATGATTTTCACTAGCCTATTAATCTCATGTATATTATTCTATGAGCACTATATATATATTTTGGGAGTAGNCAATCATGCATACACAAGAATTAAGCCAAAAACCTCACCACACAAGGATATTATTCTATGAGCACTATATATATATTTTGGGAGTAGTATTTAACATCGAGTAGACCCGGGGTCCAAGCATGTCTCAAGACTCAGAACTATGCGCCCACGTAGCCATGATGGGACCTCCATGATACTGTCCCATTTGCCCAAATGGGCCCTTAGTTGTGATATAAAACCTCTTTCATGGTTCTACCCTTGTAAAGGTACGAACGGCCTCCCGACTAGGGGTTTACAGGTCGGGCTCCATGAATGCTCATATGGGGTACATCGGTTATAAGAATCTCCCACCGTTCTTCATGATTTATGTATGATTATGACTATATACTTTGGCTCAAGTCATGTTTCATAAATTTTTTCTCTTATGAGTATGATTATGTATGATTTACGAATGTTTTGAAGACCTTGATCCTTACGTTTGCATTATGATATTTATGTTACATTCACGTTGTCCTAATCTGACAAACTTTTATGCATTTTAAATGTCCGTTTTACTTACCTTGCATACTCGGTACATTCCACATAATGAACGGATACTCTATGTTGTATTTTATTATGATACAGGCTCTGATCTCCAAACTCAGCCCCGTCATTGGACAGAGGGAGTCATGGTGAGGTTGGTATTGATCAGGGAGGAAGTAAGGGGTCTTGGGATGACTCAAAGTTGGTGGGAATGGGTCGTTGTATATGTTCGTTGGCAGGATTTCTAGGATAGTGAGAGTGGTTACAATGACTGGTAACCATAAGTCGTTGGAGGTTGGAATGACTTGTCCTATCCGTTCGTTGTAGGATATCTGAGGCATGAATCGGGGGCGAGACAACAAGTGAAGTGACGGGTCGCGGGAGCGAAGGACCACCCGTTGTGTGAGTTATCAGATCGAGCAGTGGCTAAATTTCTGTGAATTTAGTAAGGGAAAAACCATAATCTCCACATCCCTATGTCCCCTACTACGTCATTTTATGCTCAGAATGGGGTATTTTAAAGGGTTTTAACTCATTCAAACCCACCCTCCTTCTTGCATGGAAACATAGAACTTTCCAAGAGTGATCAAGTTTAATCCTTCCAAGTTTTCCATTAATTCTTCATTCGGTAATCAAGGGAGTCATGGAATCTGATTCTCTCAGGTATGTAGGGTTATGAATGGGTGAATTTTATCACACCCAAGCCCACTCTCTCTCTAATTTCATTGAATCTTATTGAAAATTCTATGGGGTTTTATCTCAATTCTTATGAAATACTTATGAACTACCTATGGGTTAATCCCTCTTAGGTATGAATTCTTGTTTTAAAAATCATGGGTAGATTTTATAACTGTTTAGATTTGAAGTTTCTACAAAACTATGCCCAATTATGTATGTTTCATGATAAATCAAGTTATGATTCTACTTTGATCTTTATGTTCTTTAAGCTATATTATTTATGACTTATGATATGATTTCTCCCAAATTCTCATCATGATTTTATGAATATCAAGTATATACATGTTTTATAATGAACGCATACTCTATGCTGTATCATTTTATGATACAGGCTCCGTCTTCAAACTCAGCCCCTTTATTAGCCAGTTTTTAGAGTCAGCATCCAGTTTCATTGGTGAGACCTTATCTCTTGAGGACCATTTGTTATCAGTATCCTTGTACTTTTAGTTTTTAGACTTGTCGGGTTAGTTAAGGGTGTTGTCCCATCAACCTATCAAATATGGTATAGGCTTTCAGACTGTACGTAGTAATCAACTCTTTTTGTATTATATGAATTCTGGTTCTGATGTTATGTATGATTAAACTTCCATTATGTTTTATGTTAAGTCTTCCATTTTATTTGATTGAGTTAGATGTATGTTCATGCCATGTGTCGACTTAGAGTCTCTCGGGGCTCCTTGTCCCCTGTCTCAATACGGGCCTATATTCGGGTCGTGACAAACTTAGTATCAGAGCAATTGGTTTTGAAGTGTCCTAGGGTGTCTGAAAGTCGCGTTAAGTAGAGTTTTTTTCATGGGTTTGAAGCGCTCCACACTAATGACAAAGAGGCTATGAGACGTTTAGGAAATGTTCTCTTCCTTCATGATTTATGTCGTGCGGTGAAATGTCTCTCTATCCTTCTAATTCGTGCTATGTGCTTTTACAGAATCATGCCTCCCTACATATTTAACAGCAAAAAGAATGGAAATGGAAATGGCCACGAGGATGGCATGGGAGACGGGCACCAACTAGCCCCACCAGCCCATGAGCACCAGGCACTAGAGCTGGTTGCCCACACTGAGTTCAGGGCATCCATTCAGATGCTAGCATAGTCCTTGACAGCTCAGGTCAACCAGCAGGTAGTAGCGCATGGCCCGCAGAACGGGAATGCAGCGGCAGCAAGGGTTTGAATCTTTATGAGGATTAACCCTCTCGTGTTTCTTTGATCGAAGGTGGACAAGGATCCATATTATTTCATTGAGGAGATTCTGAAGGTCACCCAAATTGTGGGGGTGACTGTAGAGGAGTGTGCCGATTTGGACTCATATCAGTTAAAGGGGGTCACACACATCTATTTCAAATAGTGGAAGGATAGTAGGGTGGTCGGAGCAGGCCCTATTTGTTGGGATGAGTTCCACGCCGCTTTTCTTGATCTCTTCTTCCCTCGGGAGATGAGGGAGCTAACAGCGGTCGGGTTTGTGAATATCAAGCAGGGAAAGATGATGGTTCAGGAGTATGCCTTGGAGTTCACACGTGTGTGATATGTCGTGATTTTTACGACACTTTCAATTCTTAAAACCAAGAAACTATGCAAATTACGGGTATGTTTATGTAGATATGATGCGTTTATGTTAAATGTTGCAGCAAAAAAGGTGCGGAACGGGAAATGGGCAAAGTAAGAAAAAATGGACAAAGGTGCAAGCTGCTACCCAGGTCACGAGTCATTGTCCCAATGCACGACTCATGTCCAGTGAAGGTGGAGACTGGGAGAATAATTTCGGAAGAATGTCCAGTGAAGGCAACGAGTGACATAACGAGTCATCAGGTGAAGTGAAGACTCATCATCAGACACTGTGGGCAGCCGTTAAGTGCACTGGAAGATATAGTGAGACATGGTCACGAGGGACCTAACGACTCTTGCCCAGGCCTAATGAGTTGTTAGGTGACCCGTCACTAAGAATGGGTAATTGCTTAGAATGAGTCAAGATAACTGGCCATGACTCGTTGGGAGACCCAACGAGTCGTTACTTGGCCCGTTACCCTTGCCGACCTGGAATCCAACTTTAGTTAGGATAAGATTTGTTTGGAACTATAAATACAATATTTAGGTTTATTTTCCATTTACAGTTTTATTCTACCATCCTTCACGTAAATTTTAGTGTTGTCAACAACCATTCTTGGTTCAAGAAACAAAGTTTGTAATTTTGTTCTTGATTTTGAGAATCAAACGACATTGAAGTTTTGTTCATCGGTTTTTGAGTTTTATTCATTCCACGTGGTTTTCTTATACGTATTTTTGTAAGTTACAATTATCATTTATTCTATATTTTGTGATTGCGATTATTCAAGCATGAGAACCTAAACCTATAACTAGGATTGTGGGAACCATGATGAATTAACACACATAGGTAAAACACTTAGTGATTCTTGGACGGGGTTTAATGCATGTATTGTTTTTCCCGTCATTTTAAGTATTTCTTAATGGTTGCAAACATTCGAACTTGCCTTATTCTTACTTACCGGATCAAGGGGTAGTGAATGGAAAAAGGGATTAACAACAGAGTTTTAACGCTATCAACCCTCATCTAATAGCCTGAACTTGCCGGGAATAGCTAATACGATATTAAGGGTAAGGGTTAATTAAGCATACACCTATATACGGACCAAGTTGCGTGGTGATAATTATCTAGATAGGGGACCAAGCATTTAGGTGAACTTAACTTACCAATATTGCATGCTAAACACCAGAATAGATCACTAGTGCAAAAGTCTTATGGTTATGAATTCATGGGGAACACAATCCTAGTAACTTGTTGATTGAATGCAAACCGAAATTGATTTAAACATTTACTAGTCTTTGCTCTTGTTTATTATTTTGTTCTTTCCCCCTTAGGAAATAAGTCAGCCAATAGTAATAGCTAATCAAAATAACTAAATTTCTTTCCATATTCCCTGAGGGATCGACCTCAACCTTTGTTTGGTTCTATATTTGACATCAACCGCTTTATATCTCAATTTTGAGGTGTAATTTGGGCGACAACAAATTTAGGCGCTGTTGCCGGGGAATACGGCTAAGGCTTTTGTTAATTGTGTTTGCTTTACTGTTGGTTCTTAGTTCCTTTTTATTTTTATTTTGTTGTTTTTGTTCTTAATAGGTTTTAGGTTCGTGAATGCCTAGTACTAGGAGCCAAGGAAAATCCCTAGTTCATACAGATCATGAACTTGAACAAACACTAAGAAATCTGAGAAGAATAGCCAACGTACAAGAGCAAGAGATAGTGGACCAAGCTATAGCTAGAATGTTGTCTGAGGAACAAGCTCGTGCAAGAGATAGAGAGTTATCAAGGGTTGCTGAAGAGCAACACCGAGCTGCTGAAGTAGAGCGAGTTAGAAGGAATCGAGGTCCAGAGCAGTAGAGGCACCGATATTCCGATGAGGATGATGATGTTGATATTGACGAAGCCGGTGCCACTAGAGCTATTGTCCCTCCCCATTTGCCTGCTGGGGAAGAGTTTGATATTACTAGTGCTATGATCCAATTTCTCAACATGAAATGGATATTTGCGGATCATGCAACTAATGATGCACAAACTCACATAACTAATTTTGTGGGTATCTGCAAAGCATATAAACAACCGGGAATGAGTTAGGATGTGATACGGTAGAGGTTATTTCTCTTTTCCTTAGGGAGTGAGGCAATGCTCTGGTTGGCAGAACTGCCCAATGATTCTATCCCTACATGGAGGGAGTTGAAAAGAGCTTTTGTTGAAAGATTTTTCACACCGTCCAAAGCCTTGCAGCTGAAAGTTGAGATATACAACTTCAGGCGGTTAAGTTTTGAAGCACTTCAGGAGACATGGCTGAGGTTCAACAAGAAGCTCAAAAGGGTGCCCAACCACAGGATCCCAGATTATACATTTTTGGAAATTTTCTATAGGTCTCTGAATGCTAACACCAAGGCGATGGCTGATACCACGTCTAGCGGAACATTCATGAGTCACACTTATGCTGAAGCTGCTGAGCTACTTGACAGAATCACTAAAACCAACCACACATGGGACACAAGAGAGCTCGTAGACTCGAGTTGGTACTTATGCAGTAGGTATGTTTGTGGAGCTGAGAAGGAAGGATGAAGAGCAAGATCAGGATATTGTTGAAATAAAGACCACAATGGGGCTGCTTGCTAAGCATTTGATGAGAGCTGGGACTAAAAAGGTAAATGTTGTGGGTTCTCGGGGAAAGGTCCCGAGAAATTATGGAGGCGAATCAGAATCTGAGGAGGAAGTTAATTATCTGAATGATCAAGGGGCGTGTTTCCGGACTAACACCCAAGGTTTTAAGAAAGAATATTGGCATCAAGGTCATGGGAAACAAGTTCGGAACTACTACAGGGATAACAATTACAACCAAGGCCAATACAGAGACAATGGAGACTAGAAGAAGCGTGAGGGGTACAAGAATGATAGAAGCGGTCTATATGTTCCTCCAAGGAACCATGAGACAGAGTCTAGTGGTTCAAGGGTGAAAGACATGTTGTCCAAGGTACATAAGCAGATGGAGGCAATAGATGGCCATTTCAAGGAGCTCCACGCTAATATTTTTGGTATGAATCAAAAGGTGGAATCACATGTCGTGGCCATTAAGCAGATTGAGCAATAGCTAAATCAGATGTCTGTTGTGATGAACCAGAGGCAGAAAGGCACACTTCCCAGCAATACAGTGCAAAATCCAAAAAATGACAGTCATTGCATGGCAGTCACTACTAGGATTAAGAAGGCGACAACTGATCCTCGGAAGCAGTCTGTGATTGATGAGATGGTAGAGCCTGTATTGATTGATGATGATAGGATGGAAGACTCTGAGGATCGAACTTTGGTTGATGATTTAGTGGTGAAGACAAATCCTAGTAATGCAAAGGAGCATGGTTCTAGTAATGAAAAGGAGAAAGAGGAACCACAAAAGTTCACACTGATCCCTAGACCTTCTCCCCCTTTTCCACAGCGGTTGAAGAAAAAGGTCGAAGATGGGAAGTATCACAAATTCATCTCCATGTTGAAACAATTATCTGTGTACATCCCATTAGTCGAGGAACATGAGTTGATGCCCGACTATGCTACATTCATGAAGAACCTTGTCACTAGAAAGAGGACTGTAAGCTTTAAACCTACAGATAATTTGCACCACTGTAGTTCTATAGCATCTCATTCTCTTGTTCATAAAAAGGAAGACCCTAGAGCATTCACCATACCATGAACTATTGGATCCTTTAATTTTGCTAAGGTGCTATGTGATCTGTCTGCTAGTATTAACTTGATGTCGCTAGCAGTGCTCAGAAAGTTTGTCTTGGAAGACCCCAAACTGACTATAATGCGGCTTTTGATGGAATATCATACGATGAAGAATCTGGTGGGAATTATCTATGATGTTCTAGTGAAGGAGGAGTTCTTTATATTTCCGTCCAATTTTGTCATCTTGGATTGTGAAGTTGATTTTGATGTGCCCATTATTTTGGGGCGACCATTCATCACTACCGGACATGCTCCTGTAGATATGGAAATTGGACAGCTGAAATTTCGATTGAATAATTAGGAGGTGACTTTCAACGTATGTTGATCCATGAAGCATCCAAATTACATGAGGGTGGTCTCAGTAATTGATGTTGTGCAACCTGAGTTTCCAATGATGCCCATAGAGGAGTTATTGGTTCTTGATGACTTAGCAGCAGTCTTGATAAATGTTTGTGCTAAGGAGATCCATGGGGGTGAGGAGATAGTTAATGCACTTGTTGGTATGGAGTCATACACTTATGCTCAAAATAAGATTGATCTTGACCTGAAAAATCGGGTGACCCCACCAGCCATGCCATATATTGAGGAGCCATTGGTATTGGAGCTCAAAGCACTCCTATCTCACTTGCGGTATGTATTTTTGGGAACCGGTAACACTTTACCGGTCATTATTACAGCTGGCTTGGAGGAATGGCAAGTGGAGGCTTTGGTCTCCATTTTGAAGAGATATTAAAAAGACATCGAATAGACCATTGCAGATATTAATCCTAGTTGGTATTTTCACTCATAAGATCAAGCTAGAGCCAGACTATATTTTGAGATTGAGCATCAACATAGGTTGAATCCACCTATGAAAGAGGTTGTAAAAAAGGAAATCATCAAGTGGTTAGATGCGGGTGTGGTTTACCCTATTGCTACCAGCAAATGGGTGAGCCTAGTCATTGTGTACAGAAGAAGGGAGGAATCACGGTGGTCCCAAATGCTAACAATGTGCCCATTCCACTTAGGCCAGTAACCGGTTGGAGAGTATGCATGGACTATAGGAAGTTTAACCGTTGGACTCAGAAAGATCACATTCCTATGTCATTCATGGACCAGATATTAGACCAACTTGCAGACAGAGGATGGTATTGTTTTCTTGATGGTTATCCGGGGTACAATTAGATTTCTATAGCCCCCAAAGACCAAGAGAAGACTACTTTCACTTGTTCTTATGGTACATTTGCGTTCAAGAGGATGTCGTTCGGGTTATGTAATGCGCACGCCACTTTTTAGTGTTGCATGATGTTCATATTTTATAACATGGTGGAGGACATCATTGAAGTCTTTATGGATGACTTTTAGATGGTGGGTGATTCATTCGAAGATTGTTTCGCTCATTTGAGCAAGGTATTGTACAGATGTGAAGAGACCAACTTGGTGCTTAACTGGGAAAAGTGCTATTTCATGGTAAAAGAAGGTATAGAGCTAGGCCATAAGATTTCTGGTAAGGGTATTGAGGTGGACCAGGACAAGATCGAGGTAATTGTTAGTCTACCACCTCCAATTCCTGTGAAAGGTGTTTGAAACTTTTTGGGTCATGCAGGGTTTTATAGAAGATTTATCAAGGACTTCTCTGAAATTGCACATCCTTTGTGTTAACTGCTTGAGAAAGAGGTGAAGTTTTTTTTTGATGAGGCATATCTGAAGGCGTTTAAATGCCTAAAAGAGAGATTGACCACTGCTCCGATTATAGTAGCACCTGACTGGTCTTTACCATTCGAGGTTACCTGTGAAGTTAGGGAGTGTCCTTGGGAGCTGTGTTGGTTTAGAGGCGAGAAAATATTTTCCATCTTATTTATTATGCTATCAAGGCTCTTAACGCAGCTCAGAAAAATTACACCGTGACAGAACATGAGTTGTTGGCTGTAGTTTTTGCATTCGAGATGTTTCGGGCGTACTTTCTTGGAACTAAGGTGATAACACATACAAACCATGCAGTTTTGACATATCTGATGGCAAAGAAGGATGCCAAGCCAAGGTTGATTCGATGGGTACTGCTGCTGCAAGAGTTCGAGTTCGAGGTAAAGGATCGAAAAGGGACTGAAAACTAGGTGGCGGATAACTTATCAATATTGGAACTTGATGCAGCACTTTGAGATGAGCATGACATAGATGATGCATTCCTCGAAGAGCACGTTTTAGCAGCCTCACAGGATCTCATCCCATGGTTTGCAGACTTCGTTAATTATCTGGTGAGTGATGTTGTACCAGAGAACTTATCTTTTTTCCGGTGGAAGAAGTTCATGTATGATGTTCGAATGTTTTTCTGGGATGAGCCCTACTTATTTCACATATATGCTGATGAGTTTATTCGAAGATGCATGCTCGAGGTGGAGATGTTGAGCATACAGGAGGCTTGCCCCTCATCCCCTATTGGGGGTCACCACAGCGGGATTCGCACAGCCCATAAGATTCTGCAATGTGGGTACTATTGGCCAACCATTCACCAGGATGCACATGATTTTGCAAAGGCATGTGATGCGTGCCAAAGGCAAGGAGGCATATCAAGGAGGCATGAGCTTCCTCTTACTCCCATCCTCGTAATTGAGTTGTTTGATGTGTGGGGTGTTGATTTCATGGGCCCATTTGTGAGCTCAAACGGGATGAAGTACATACTTGTTGCTATGGACTATGTTTCGAAATGGGTGGAGGCAATTGCGCTTCCAAATAATGAAGGGAAGGATGTCACAACATTCTTGAAACGAAATATATTTGCTAGATTTGGGACTCCCAGAGCCATCATTAGTGATGGGGGTTCGCACTTCTGTAATCGGTAGTTTCGTACTTTATTGGAATAATATGAGGTAAAACACAGGGTGGCAACACCCTATCATCCTCAGTCTAGTGGGCAGGTTGAGGTCACAAACCGGGAGATTATCTTGGCGAAGACTGTGAATGCTAACCAGACAGATTGGGCTTTGAATCTAGATGATGCTTTATGGGCTTATCGGACCGCATTCAAGACTCCTATAGGTATGTCTCCATATCAGCTTGTGTACGGGAAAGCATGTCATCTTCCGGATGAACTTGAGTACAAACCTATGTGGGCGCTCAAGAAGATGAATTTGGATTGGAGCGAAGTTGCGAACTTGAGGCTTAATCAGTTGAATGAGATAGATGAATTTTTTTTGAAAGCCTATGAGAGTTCTGAAATTTATAAATTAAGAATGAAAATTCAGCATGATCAAAAGATTGGGAAGAGAGAGTTCAGCCTGGGTTATATGGTGTTACTACTCAATTCTAGGCTTCGCTTCTTTCC
>JACEIK010003340.1:137898-149569 GCA_018107945.1 Datura stramonium | reverse complement strand
ATATATATTTCTCACAAAATAATTGTGAGATAAAGAGCAAAAGGAGCTCTCTAGTTCAGTGCATGGCCAGTTAGATGCTTTTGAGAGGCGCATGGATGAGCGCCTTTCACAGTTACAAGCGCCCAAGCTGGCAAGGTGGTATGCGGAGGTAGCAGCACTCCAAGAAGAGGTGTAGGAGTTGTCCGCACGACAAGTAGCTGCGATCCCTCCACCTGTGCTTCCAGTGATTGAGGAAGAGAACAAAGAAGAGCTACCACCTATATTTAACTTCATCACTGAGGAGCCGGTGGCGCAGGATAAGGGCAAGAGGCCTCGTGAGGAGGCAATCTTTGAGGAGAATGATTCTCTGCTCCATGAGTAGAAGAAAGAGCGGAGAGAGATGGAGATAGAGCTTCAGTTAACCAGAGAGGAGGACGACAGAGGTCCGCAGTTGAGGGAGCGAGAGATCGTGGAGAGGGTACGAGCTCAATAGGTTTTGAAAATGCACCGGGTCAAGCCGGTGGTACAAGAAATGACATTGGAGGAGTATTTGCACCCTCCACCGACCAGGTCACAGACGTTCCTTGATGGCTGTAGGGAGAGAAACCTGTGTATTTTTGTTGAACATAGCATGAGGGTTTTTCTTGCCAGATATTTTTTCCCTCAAGTGTTCCTTATCTAGTAGAACCAGAATGTTTAGGTTTTTATGTTTTTGTGTTTTTTTTGTGTTAGTTGAAATAAAATTAGGTGAACTTAAGGCAGTCAAGAGCATGAATTATTGAATTTAATTGAACTAATATGTGATACCCCTCCTAAATTTTTTTATGTGTGTGTTAAAATCGACAAGTTTGACCTTTGTGAATCTTTTCAAGGCATTAAAACTGTGAACATGTTTACCATTGTATTGTTGTACCTAAACTAGCAGTTAGTAGAAGTGATGATGTTGGCCTATGCTATGTGAGAGTGAGACTTAATGGCTAAATTCTGTTGTGTGTATCAATCTAGAACTTGCATGGTCAGTCGTATCGAGGTAGAGGATGGGAAACTAGGAAAGGATCATAGGCCATTTTTTATTAATGAGTCCACTTTAGCCTTAAAAGACCTACCAAATGAAAATAAATATCCCTTTATCCAAATTTTTGAGCTTAAATTGACTTTTCTTTTTGTTAACACCAATTCACCTTCCTGCTTGGATTAAAATGAACCTGTTTTGGCCCTGGTCCATCCTTGGATACTGTGAACCGCAACTCGGGCAAATCGCCTAAGTCGAGGGTGACTATCAAAGGGGTGATTAAGAAGAGTAGGATGGAATGAAATTGAGTAATGAAAATGAAAGAGCGGATGCGGTGTGCATAACGAAAAGAAAAGAAAAATTATTGTTAAAGAGAAAAAGAGCAAGAAAAGAAGAAAAAAAAAGAGAAAAATGTGGATGAAGGTAATAATATTTTTAATGAAGGAACACCGCACTCATAGTTGCAAATGAAAGTAAGAAAAGAAGAAAGCAAAGCAAAAAGAGAGAAAATAGAGAAAGGAGGTTAAAAGTGGAGCCAATGTGTGTGTAATGCCAAGGAGGGTTAAGCTACTAGTCCCATATGTACCATACCCGAACCTGAGCCTATCTTACAACATTAAAAAGTCCTATAGTAATCCTGGTTAGCCGTCTGAAATTCAAGGTTTTGAAAGTAAAGGCAAGCCTATGGTATTGCATACACACAGTTAGAAATTCTTTGTGAGAGCGAGTGTTATCTTACCTAGTCCCAAGAGAAATACATTGATATGATCATATATACATTAGTGAGTGTGTGACTTCTTTAAGGTGAGAGCATTTGGTCAACAAAATTTTCTGCAAACTGTATGGGTCAGTGTTATAGATTTATGTGCATGGTTTCAAGTGATAGTATTTTTCCATGTTTCGATTCCTCTATGTCATGGTTGAAAATTTTGCATATGCATCATGATTTGAGTTGGTATGATAAAGGAGGTGTTAGAAACTTTGACTTGATGAAGAGTTGTGACTGCCATAAGTATTCTAAAGTACTTTTAATTGAAGCGTCGAAGTAGTTTATTTTATTTTGTTTTTGCCTTAGGACATGCAAAATTTCTAAATTGAGGGTGTTGATGTGCTGTAATTTTTTCGGCACTTTCAGCACTTAAAACCAAGAAACTGTGCATATTCAGGGTATATTTATGTAGATATGATGTGTTTATGTTAAATGTTGCAGGAAAACAAGTCCGGAACGGGAAATGTGAAAAGTAAGGAAAAAATGGACAAAAGTGTAGGCTTCTACCCAGGTCACGAGTCGTTGCCCAATGCACAACTCATGCCTGGATTCATGGAGAAGAGCAGGGATTTTTTTAAAAAAGGAACTAGTACACCTCACGAGTTGAAGGCACGACTCGTTACATCTGGTAACGAGTCTTTATGACAATTGTGGAGACCGAGAGAACAATTTTGGAAGAATGTACAGTGAAGTCAACGAGTGACATAATGAGTCATCAGGTGAAGTGAAGACTCGTCATCAGGCACTGTGGGCAGCCGTTAAGTGCACTGGAAGATTTAGCGAGACATGGTCACGAGGAACCTAACGACTCGTGCCCAGGCCTAGTGAGTCGTCAGTGGACCCATCACTAAGACTGGGTGAATTGCTGAGAATGAGGCAAGATCACTAGCCACGACTCATTGGGAGACTAAACGAGTCCTTACTTGGCCCGTTACCCCTGCTGACCTGGAATCCAACTTTAGTTAGGATAAGATTTGTTTGGAACTATAAATACAATATTTAGGTTTATTTTCCGTGTACAGCTTTATTCTACCATCTTTCACATAAATTTTAGTGTTGTTAACAATCATTCTTGGTTCAAGAAACAAAGTTTGTAATTTTGTTCTTAATTTTGAGAATCAAACGACATTGAAGTTTTGTTCATCGGTTTTGGAGTTTTATTCAATTCACATGGTTTTGTTCTATGAATTTTTGTAAGTTAAAATTATGATATATTGTATATTTTGTGATTGTCATTATTCAAGCATGAGTGGATAAACCTATAACTAAATTTGTGGGAACCATGATGAATTAACACACATAGGTAAAACCCTTAGTGATTCTTGGACGGGTTTTAATGCATGTATTATTTTTCCCATTGTTTTAATTATTTCTTAACGGTTGCAAACGTCGAAATTTTCCTTATTCTTACTTACCGGATAAAGGAGGTAGTTAATGGAAAAAGGGATTAACAACAGAGTTTTGAGGCTATCAACCCTCATTTAATAGCTTGAACTTGCCGGGAATAGCTAATATGATATTAAGGGTAAGGGTTAATTAAGCATACACCTGTATACAGACCAAGTTGCGTGATGATAATCATCTAGATAGGGGACCAATAATTTAGGTGAACTTAACTTACCAATATTGCATGCTAAACACTGAAATAGATCACTAGTGTAAAAGACTTGTGGTTATGAAGTCATGCGGAACACAATCCTAGTAACTTGTTGATTAAATGCAAACCGAAATTGATTTAAACAATTACTAGTCTTTGCTCTTGTTTATTATTTTTTTCTTTCCCCTAAGGAAATAAGTCAGCCGATAGTAATAGCTAATCACATTAACTCAAGTTCCTTCTATATTCCCTGTGGGATCGACCTCAACTTTTGTTGGGTTCTATATTTGACATCAACCGCTTTATATCTCAATTGCGAGTTTTAATTTGGGTGACACCATTCTATCCAGGTATACACCCGAGTTGGTGGAAAATTAGAGAGCCCGTGTGAGAAGGTTCATTTACGGAATAGTAAACTCCTTGGTCAGGGATTGCCAGACCGTGATGCTTCCCCAAGATATTGACTTTGCTCGAATAGTCATGTATGCCCAGCAGATGGAGGCGGTGCAGTTGAGTGAGCGGGAGAGGGAGGCAAAAAGGTCCAGGACTGATAGCATTGGATTCCCCCAGCTGACGACTAGTAGGCACCATCAAACATCCCACCAGAGATCTTTGGCCCCATCACCATCATCAGCTAGTGTTCTGTCTTGACACAGACAAGATCATAGAGGTATAGTGTCAGGCTCGAGGAGTCGGGGGAGCATTTCAGGAGATCGCACTTTTATAGCTTGTGCGAATTGTGGCAAGAACTACCTAGGGAGGTGTTTAGTTGGTTCAGATGCTTGTTTCGGGTATGGAAAACTCGGACACAGGCTTAGAGGTTGCCCTTCAGCCAGATCAGGCAATGGTGGAGCTCGTACTCCAGCCTTTAGTTCAGCAGCTCCACCAGCACACCTCACTCAGTAGGGGGCTTCTACAAGCACAAGTGGTAGACAACTCCAAAATAGATTTTATGCCCTATCATCCCACCAGGAGTAGGGGACTCCCCAGGTGTTGTCATTGGTATGTTACAAGTTTACCACCTTGATGTATATGCATTTCTAGATCCAGCTGCTACCTTGTCTTTTGTTACACCTTATGTGGCTAGTAGTTTCGGAGTCATTCCCAAAATCTTCTCAAAACCCTTCTCAGTCTCTACTCCGGTGGGTGATTCAGTTGTAGCTAGGCGGGTGTATAAAAGTTGCCTAGTCATAATCCTTCAGAAAGTCACTTCACTAGATTTAGTAGAGTTAGCCATGACTGACTTTGATGTTATCCTCGGCATTGATTGGCTATTTTCATGTTATGCCTCAGTCAATTGTAGAACCCGTGCGATAGAATTCTGATTTTAAAGTGAGCTAACCTTAGAATGGAAGGGTAGTTCAGCTATGCCTGTAGGTCGTTTCATTTCCTACCTTAAGGCCGGAAAGATGATCTCCAAGGGTTGTGTGTACAATTCAGTTAGGGTTAAGGATGCTACGTCTGAGACCCCAACTATCTAGCTCGTTCCAGTAGTATGTGAGTATCCAGAAGTCTTCTTAGAAGATCTACTGGGAATCCCTCCCAAGAGAGAGATTGATTTTGATATTGACCTTCTTTCCAATACACAACCTATATCTATTCCTCCTTACAAAATGGATACAGTCGAGCTAAACGAGGTGAAGGAACAATTGAAAGACCTTTTGGATAAGGGGTTCATCAGATCGACAAAATCCCCATGGGGTGCAACAATTCTATTTATTTGAAAGAAAGAAGGCTCTCTTCATATATGTATTGATTATCGACAATTTAACATGGTCACCATCAAGAACAGGTATCTTCTTCCTAGGATTGATGATTTGTTTTACCAGCTTTAGGGTACTAAGTGCTTTTCAAAGATAGATCTCAGATCCGGATATCATCAGCTCAGGGTTCAAGAGGGTGACATCCCGAAAACAACCTTCAAGACACGGTATGGTCATTATGAGTTTGTAGTTATTTCTTTTGGACTAACGAATTCTCTTGTAGCTTTTATGGATTTGATGAAAAGGGTGTTCAATCCATACTTAGATATGTTTGTGATTGTGTTTATTGATGATATCCTGATATACTCTCATAGTGAGGAGGACCATGCCGCTCATTGAGGGTGGTATTACAGACTCTCAAGGACCACAAACTATATGCGAAATTCAGCAAGTGCAATTTTTCATTTAGCTTAGTGGCATTTTTGGGCCCTGTGGTATCAAGTTAGGTCATAAAGGTGGACTCTTATAAAATAGAAGCGGTGAAGAATTGGCCTAGACCGGTGAATCCTTAAGATATTAGGAGCTTCTTGGGCTTAGCTGGCTACTATTGGAGATTTGTTGAGGGATTTTCATTTGTTGCAGCGCCATTGACCAAATTGACCCAAGAGAAAGTGAAGTTCCAATGGTCTGAGGATTTTGAGAGGAGCTTTCAGGAGATAAAGACTCGACTCACTTCAGCATCGGTGTTAACCCTAGCGAGGGGTACCGATGGGTTTGTGGTGTATTGCGATGCTTCTAGATTGGCCTTTTTTGTGTATTGATGTAGCATTGTAAAGTCATAGCATATGCTTCCGAACAGCTGAAAGTTCATGAGAAGAATTACATGACCCATGATCTTGAATTGGCAGCGATGGTATTTGCCTTGAATATATGAGACACTATTTGTACTGGGTCCATGTAGATGTGTTTACGGACCACAAGAGCCTACAATACGTGTTTACCCAGAAAGATCTAAATCTATGCCAAAGGAGGTAGTTGGAGCTACTCAAGGATTATGATATGAGTGTCCTTTGCCTTCCGGGTAAGGCCAATGTGGTGGCAGACACACTTAGTAGACACTCTATGGAGAGTGTGTACCATGTAGATGAGGGAAAGAAGGAGTTGGTGAAGGATGTGCATCGACTTGCATGGTTGGAAGTTCGTTTGGTTGACTCGGCTGATGGTGGTGTTATAGTTCAGAATGGGTCAGAATCATCCTTGGTGACTGATGTGAAAGCTAGACAAGACGAGGACTCTATTTTGGTAAAGTTAAATTAAGTTGTTCCGAAGCAGAAGGTAGAAGTCTTCTCCAAAGGGGGAGATGGTGTGCTTTCGTATCAAGGTCGCTTATGTATCCCGGACATTGGTGATTTGAGAACTCGGATGTAGCATAAGGCTCACGGTTCCAAATATTCGATACATCCAGGTTTCACCAAGATGTACCGTGAGTTACGGGAAATCTATTGGTGGAATGGCATGAAGAAGGACATCACATATTTTGTAGCTAAGTGTCTGAATTGTTAGCAAGTGAAGGTTGAGCATCAAAGATTGGGAGGTGTCCTTCAGGACATCAGCATCCCTACTTGGAAGTTGGAGGAGATTAATATGGACTTTATCATAGGGTTGCCTCGCACTCGTCGGCAGTATGACTCCATTTTGGTGGTAGTGGACAGGTTGACCAAAGCCCCTCATTTTCTACCAGTCAAAACCACTGATTCCACAGAGGATTATGCCAAATTATAGATCTGAGAGCTAGTTCGGTTGCATGGAGTTCCCTTGTCCATCATATCAAACATAGGTACCTAATTTAGCTCTCAGTTTTGGAGGTCGTTTCAAAAGGGACTTAGTACTCAGGTCAAGTTCAGTACCGCATTTCACCCGAAAAATGGATGGTCAAGTGGAGCGAACATTTAGACTCTCAAGGATATGTTGAGAGCATATGTGATTGACTTCAATGGTAATTGGGATGATCATCTGCCTCTCATTGAGTTTGCATATAATAACAACTATCATTTCAGCATTCAGATGGCTCCGTTTGAGGCTCTCTCTTGCAAGAGGTGTAGATTTCCTATTGGTTGGTTTGAAGTCGATGAAGCTGCGATGATAGGACCAGATTCAGTCCATGAGGCCCTGGAGAAAGTTCAGCTCATACGGGACAGGTTTAAAACAACTCAAAGTTTCCAAAAGTCCTATGCCGATGTGAGGAGGAGGGAACTTGAGTTCGAAGTTGATGATTGGATGTTTCTAAAGGTGTCTCCCATGAAGGGAGTGATGAGGTTCGGAAAGAAAGAAAAACTCAATCCCCGTTATGTTGGTGTATACCGGATTATGAAACGGGTTAGCAAGGTAGAATATGAGTTGGAGTTGCCCTCAGAACTAGCTTCAGTCCATCCAGTTTTCCATGTATCACTCTTAAAGAAGTGTTTAGGTGATCCAACTCTAGTTGTTCCGGTAGAGAGTGTGGGTGTGAAAGATAGCCTTAGTTATGAGGAGATTTCGGTGGAGATATTGGATCGTCAGGTTTGGAAGCTAAGGAAGAAGGAAGTAGCTTCGGTCAAGGTTTTATGGAGGGATCAACATGTTGAGGGAGCTAAGTGGGAAGCCAAAGCAGATATGATGGCTAAATACTCACATCTATTCCCTTCCGACTCAGTTTCAGCTTGAGGTATTAGTTTTTGCCTTAATACTCTATTCAATTTCATGTTCAGTTCATGTGCCCTAGTTTCATTCATGTCAAAGTATGCATTTATGATTCATGAATTCAGTTCAATCATGTAGTCTAATTCGGAGTCGGTCACTCAGTTAGTTTTCAACATGTATGTTAAGTGTTTGAGCATGATTATTGCATTTTTCTACTTTTCTGTTTATTTTCCCACATTCGAGGATTAATGTTCCCAATGGGGAGATATTGTGATACCCGGGAAGTGCCTAAGACTAGACTCGGGAGGTGGAAAGGAAAATCAACAGAAAATTCTGGATTTTTGCCCTCAAACAACCCGTGGTATGGGCCGTTAGAAGGAATAACAGGTTGTTGGAAGTACCCGTGGTGAGAGGTTGCAGATTTGCACAGGGGAATAATGAGTCTCAGAACGAACCATTAGTGGTTGTAACGAGTCGTTGGATGGAAGTAGTGGTGAGGCTGGTCTTGATCAGGGAGGAAGTGAAGCGTCTTGGGATGACCCATTGTTGGTAACAACAAGTAATTGTATGTGTCCACTGGGAGGATTTCCAGGATAGTGACAGTGGTGACGACCGCTGGTAACCACGAGGTATTGGAGGTTAGAACGACTCATCCTGTCTGGTCATTATAGGAGATCTGAGGCATGAATCAGGGGCGAGACAACGAGTGAAGTGATGGGTCGTGGGAGTGAAGGACGACCCATTGTATGGGTCATTGGATCTAGCAGTGGCTAAATTTCTGCAAATTCAGTAATGGAAAAACTGTAATCTCCAAGCCCCAAGTCCCCTACTACGTGGTTGTAAGTCCAGAATGGGGTGTTTTAAGGGGGTTTAGCTCATTCAAACCCACCCTCCTTCCTTCATGCAAACATAGAACTTTCCAAGAGTGATCAAGCTTAATCCTTCCAAGTTTTCCATCAATTCTTCTTTGGGAAATCAAGGGAGTTGTAGAATTTGATTCTCTCAGGTATGTAGGCTTATGAATGGGTGAATTTGATCATACGCATACCCACTCTCTCTATAATTCATGGAATCTTATTGATAATTCTATGGGGTCTTATCTAAAATCTTATGAAATCCTTATGACCTACCTATGGGGTAATCCCTTTTATGTATGAATTCATATTTCAAAAATCATGGGTAGATTTTATAACTATTTAGATTTAAATTTTCTACAAAACTATGCCCAATTATGTATGTTACATGATAAATCAAGTTATGATTCTAATTTGGCCTTGATGTTCTTTAACCCTTTATGATTTATGACTTATGATATGATTTCTCTCAAATGCTCATCATGATTTTATGAATATCAAGTATATAAATGCTTTACAAGTATGCATGAACCTCATGATATATGATTTATGATTATGGCCGACTCACGGGCCCTACTTTCATCGCTAGTTCACGTATTTCGAGCATGCTTATAATTATCATAATTTTCACTAGCCTATGAATCTCATATATATATTATCCTATGAGCACTATATATGTTTTGGGAGTAGTATTTAACAGCGAATGGACCCGGGGTCCAAGCATGCCCCGAGTCTCAGAACTACCCACCAACGTAGCCACAGTGGGACCTCCATAATACTGTCCCCTTTGCCTAAATGGGCCATCAGTTGTGATATCACACCTCCTTCATGGTTCTACCCTTGGCAAGGTATGAATGCCCTCCTGACTTGGGGTTTACAGGTCGGGCTCCATGTGTGCTCATATGGGGTATGTCGGTTATAAGAATCTCCCACTATTCCTCATGATTTATGTATGGTTATGACTATATACTTTGGCTCAAGTCATGTTTCATAAAGTTTTTCTCTTAAGACTATGATTATGTATGATTTATGAATGTTTTGAAAACCTTGAGCCTTACGTTTGCATTATTATATTTATGTTACAATCATGTTGTCCTATTCTTATGAACTTTTATGTATTTTAAATGTTCGTTTTACTTACCTTGCATACTCGGTACATTCCAAGTACCGAACCGCATACTCTATACTGTATCGTTTTATGATATAGGCTTTGATCTTCAGACTCAGCCCCGTCATTATCCTATTTCCGAAGTCAGCATCTAGTTTCAATGGTGAGTCCTTATCTCCCGACGACCATTTTTTATCAGTTATCCTTGTACTTTCAGTTTTCAAACTTGTTAGGTTAGTTGGGGGTGTTGTCCCATCAGCCCATAAGATATGTTAGAGGCTTTCAGACTGTACGTAGTAATCAACTTGTTATGTATTATATGAAATCTGGTTCTGATGTTAGGTATGATTAAACTTCCATTATGTTCATTATGCTAAGTCTTCTGCTTTATTTGATTGAGTTAGATGTATGTTCATTCCATGGGTCGACTTGGAGTCTCTCGGGGCTCGTTGTCTCGTGTCTCAATTCGGGCCTATGTTTGGGTCGTGACATTTCAGTTATATCAGATTTCAGTATTTCAGTTGGTCGTTTCATGTCATTTCAGTTAAGTTACTTGTTTTTTCATACTTATTATATCTCTCACTTACTCAGTACATTCAAAGTATTGACTCATACCTTCTATGTTCTATGGTATTATAATACAGGTGCAGGTTCTTAGTCCTACCAGCAGCTTTTGGTGAATCCTCATCTTTTGAGGATGCTATTTACTTTCATTTAGTTCCTTAAAGTTAGATTTTAGAGCTAGCTGGGGATTTGTCCCAGCAACTCATCATTTATTAGTTGGCTTTCCGACATAGACAGTGTTATTTAGTATGATTTTTTCAGATGTATTGACTTTTCCCAAATCAGTAGTTTTCTTTAATGATTTTACTTATTTAAAGCTTCCGCTTATGCTTATTCAGTTTACCAGTGTAATGATAGATCATGGGTAAGCTTAGGGTCACTTGTGGCACCATGTACCGTGTCTCGTCCAGGGTATAGACTCGGGTCATGACAACAATGCCCCCAAATATAGGTACGTTGGTACATATAAAACATGTATTGGAATATAAATGTCATGACTCGAGTCTATATCCTAGGCACAACATGGTACTTAGAACCATAAGCGGCCCCAAGCTAATCCATAACACTAGTATGATACTAAGCACATATTGAAAATACTGAGTGGAAGATAAATTGACATACCATCGAATAACTGGATAAATCTAAATTTAAGGGTAAATTTTCTTAATTTGAATGACTCCCGATTTAATTAGATGTTAAGAATTTATTAATGCCAGATGGGGGAAGGGTTTCTTATCATGTGAGTGGATTCTCAATTTTTTACTAAATCGTAGCTATTACCATTTTCCATTACAGAGATGTGTCGGTAGAAGAAACAATATATTGATAAAGAAAGTTTTTTGTCAAGACACTGAAAATGTTGAGCAGAAGCTAAATTTATATGCAATCACATTACAGGATAAATCTAAATTCAAGGCTAAATGTTTAAAATTTGAAAATGAAATAACGACTGATCAAGCTGAATATCTATCTATGTTTTGAAGCCTCTAAAGTAACGAGCTGAAGGGATAGGTCCCCAACTAGCTCTAAATACTAAAATTGAATAATAAAATAAATATAATTGTATTCTCATCCTAAAATGATGAGGACTCACCAAAAATATAGCTGATTGGGTACTAGAACATGTCTAATTGCGGGGCTGAGTCTGAGTACCTTAGTCTATATCATAAAAAGATATACAACAAGAAGTATGCAATCAATACTTTGAATGTACTGAGTATGTAAGATAAGTAAAATGCGAAGTAAATAGAAAATCATGCTAAAAATAACTGAAATCATAATTAGTAAGTAACACGTCTGGGAAAAATATAAACTGATGCATAATGACCCAAAAGTAAATCATACACATAAAGTTGAACGTATCTATGAGTCATACGGTAAGTTTATATATTGAAACAATGGGCTAT